>CAUYQV010129566.1:0-30057 GCA_963574575.1 Galagoides demidoff
CGCCTGTGGTCCCAGCTACTTGGGAGGCTGAGGCAGGAGACTCGCTTGAGCCCAGGAGTTGGAGGTTGCTGTGAGCTGTGGTGCCATGGCACTCTGCCCAGGGGGATAGCTTGAGGCTCTGTCTAAAAAAAAAAAAAAAAATTCTGACTCTAGCACTCACTAGCTAGGTGACATTTAGTAAAATAATTTACCTTCACTAGCTTCTGGTTCTGTATATTAGCTTCATATTCACTCATTTTACTGAAGGTATCAAAAGGGAAAGAGAAGTATGTGTTTCCTTCCTTCTCAAAAATTCAGTGATTATCTTAGTAGGATTAATCCCCCCTAGTATTTGTGGAGTACATTAGTTGGGGTTCTCCAGAGAAACAGAACTGATGTGATACAGGAGTAGGAGGGTGAGAGAGAGAGAGAGAGATTTTTAAGATTTGGCTTATGTGATCGTGGAGGTTGAAAGGCAAAATCTGTAGAGTAGGCTGGCAGGCTGGTCACCCAGAGAAGAGTTCAAGTTTGAAAGCAGTCTTCTGGCAGTTTCCTCTTATTTGGGTAGGGGGAAAATCAGGTGTTTTGTTTGTTTGGGTTTGGTTTTTTGCAGTTTTTGGCCAGGGCCAGGTTTGAACCCACCACCTCCGGTATATGGGGCCAGTGCCCTACTCCTTGAGCCACAGGCACTGCCCTCAGTCTTTTTTTTATTAAGGCTTTCAACTGATTGGATGAGGCTTACTCACATGATAGAAGATAATCTGCTTTATGGGAAGTCTATGGATTTAAATATTAACCCAAGTTTTGAAATACTTTCACAGAAACATCTAGATTAATGTGTGATCCAGTACTTGGGCATCATAGCCTACCCACATTGACACATAATATTAACGACACATGGAGAAAGGTAGTTCGTGTTTCCTGAGACAAATCTTGGGCATTAATGGATATTTTTATTTTCTTGCCTTAAGTCTTGGAGGTATTAGCATTCTCTGTTTGTTGTTAAAGGTATGAGGTTAATAAAAATTGACATAGTCAAGTACTGAAAATACCAGGGAAGCTCCAGAACCTAAAGTTGGATTCTTAGCAGCTCAAAAACTGAGGTTGGCTCTTTCAGGGGACTAATGTGTCCTTCAAACATGTTTTAGAAAGGTAGTATACTTTTGATTCTAAACAACTTTTAGAAAGTACTATAAGTGCAAAGTTTGTTGATACAGAGAGTCCAGTCAAAAAATATGTTGGTTATTTCCGCCCCCCCCAGAAGCTTTGGTGCCTTTTACTTCTTCTGTATTTCTTTCTAATATCTAATAAAAATCCTGTCTTGCCACTGGGGGGAAAAAAAGAAAAGAAATATGTTGGTTAATCAACTTGAATCAGGAAAACAGATAATTGTGTATTACTTCAAAGAGAATATTAAAGCAAATAATCAAATGTATGGCTATTCAAACCAGAGTTGAGCATTCGGACTGTAGTATAATGGAGCCAGTTTGACAAAAGGCATTTCCAGAGATAAGAATAAGGACTGGGAAGATTCCCACAGTCAGCCTCAAGTTTATTGTCTCCTTTTTAAATAACTATAGACTTCATTCGTTCAGATAGCATCAAATCAAGGAAGTTAACAAGGTCAGACAAAGGATGACAGGAGAGTCAAGATAGCCATTATGTGGCAATAGCATGAAGATAATCAGAGGTAATAGGCTGAAAAAGGCCTTGGAAAAATAACAGGGTAGTTCAAATGGGATAAAAATGGTATCTTTAAATTATTATTTGCATTTTAGGTGACATTGTGCAATTTGAAAAAAAAATGCTTCTGTTACATGTATAACTGAGCTTTCATCTTTTACTAGAATCATCATCATTCATAGAAAGATAATGTGCACCAGATCAAATTATTCCAACTGAGCAAGATGTTAAATGTCATTTCAAGTAATGAGATAAATGGAGGAAATTTATAACGAGTAGAACAGTCTCCCAGGGACTTATTACACTCTGGAGAATTTTAATGTGCTTTTATGGTAAAGGTTAATAAACATTCAGATAGCTCCTACTTATATTTGTCACTGAAAAAGCGTTTTTCCTGCAAAGAGTTCAAGGTGGTGGTATATTTGCTCCATTTCAGCGGGTTTAGGGTATCCTTTGTAAGAATGATAATTCCATCAATATTATCAAAAGAAAACATTTATTAATGCTTTGTAGTTGCAGGGCAGTGGGCTAAGTGCTTAAAGCACCAAAAAACATAACACACAATTATTTCCTTCCCAGAGGAAGTCTCTTTTCCAACATAGTATGTATTTTGTCAGAATATTGGTTTCTAATGAAATGTGGAGTCCTGTCTATTTGACTAGTCATTAGTCTTCAGGCCAGAAAAGGCCTGATACTGTTCAAAATATCCCTGGTAATTTCCAAGATACTTAAATTACTGCCCCACTGTTATTTCATCAACTGCGACTCTGGATCTGTATCTATCTACTTGATGGGAACTGTAGGGGTTGTGTAAAGGAAGGTTGGGAATAAGATTGCTTACTGAAACAATGACCTTTAAAAAATATTATACTTAATTAAATTATCCATCTTTTTAAATTAATCACAATGATAGGGAAACTGTCTTAGAAACTTAGTAAAAATCTCATTAGCTATTGATATAATTGTTCACTATGTGTTAAATTACTTTTTTAGGATTTGAAAATTGTCATCTGTTATCCTCTTGCGTAATTTAATATGCAAGTCTAGAATGGAAACATCATTAAAGCTTCTGCAAAAGAGAGTGAAGAAAATTTCATAAAATTCACAAAATTCCCAATTTTGTCACAGTAATGATAACTGATGTATGGCTTCTTGAAAGGAGCTAAGGCATCCCGTGGGTATGGCTTTTCAGTGTGAAAAACTGATACCTCATTAGTAAGAAATAAAAGTCACACAAATCTCTAATCCTCTTCACAATTACACTACTAAATATGAAGGGAGAGGAAGTGTAGCTATTTACTTTTCGTATCTTTTCCCAACGTGGATCCCAATAGGCTAGTTTTATATATTCTACCAAATGCTTAAACCTCCTTCTTCTTGCTGTAAAACATCATAAAAGACACAGATCTTTGAGTTCTAGAAAAAACATTGCATAGATTCACTTTTCCCTATTCTTCCCCTCTAATTGCAAATAAATATCCTATAAATAATTCAATAGACAATCATAAAAGGATCCTTCAAGATGGAAAAAAAGGAAAGCAGACTGTCTAGAAAGTCCAGGATTTGAAAAACTATACCATAGTCATTCCCCCAGGTTTTCCAATGTATTCCAGACTGGGCTCTGGAGAGGCCTGCAATCCAGAGTCTCTAATGAATACAGAAGAAAAACAAAAAAAAATATGAAAAGTCTCATCTTGCTGGCTAAAGGACCCACAAAAAGGCATTCCACAACAGAGAGATGCACCCCATCCAATCCTCAAGGCAGCACACAGCCCGGTCCACCACAGGAGCAGCAACAACATCCAAGGTAGCATAGGCCAGACTCACAACAGCAGCAATGGAAGCAGCAGGGCCCAACACAGACACATTGACAAATTCACACCTGGATCAAATGGCAAGCTCAGTCAACCAGAGGAGCAGGAGCAGTAATGAAGTCTATACATCACAGAGGCAGGTAACCTGTCTGCCACACTGACAATTTTGAAGGGTCCCTGACCAATACCTGGGACAACAGAAACATTAATAGGACCCAGCAGGGAGCCCATCTCACACAGTGGACCCGGAGGGGGGACCTATCTCACACAGCACACCCAAATAAGCAGAAGCCAAAGCCACTATAGGAGCAGCAACAGTAGGGTCCATGTCCGACACTCAGAGCAAGAGCAGCCACAGCTTCCGCATTAGAAGTGTCATCAGGGCCAGTCATGGATCTATCTACCAATCCACACCCAGATCAGTTGCAGTCCAATCTGCCATAGCAACAATAGCATGACAGGATCCCTGTGATAGAGTTGGGAAAGGAATGAGACTGATTCTATTCCAGCAGCAGCAATCAAAGCCCACAGTATCCTGAACCTCTCACCCAGTGACACTGGGCAGTTTAGACAGCACATAAAGGAACTGAGCAGGGAATCTAGCAGAGCCAATCAGAACACAATCTTAAGGCCCTGAAAATCAAATCAACATTAGGATCCCAACTCACAAAAGTAGGCAAAGCTCGACAACCAAAACTAAATAGGGTGATGGGTGAAATTAAAATTAAAATTAAATAGAATCCAGAGTCTCTACCATAATATATGAAATGTCCATACTATATTTGTAAATCATTAGTCATACACGATGATGAAAAATATTACTTACATGAGACATAATCAATTGATAGCAATACTGAGATAAAACAGATGTTGAGATTGCCTGGCAAGAATTTTGAAGTAGATGTTATAAACATGTTTCTGCAAGGAATTTATATATTCTTTTTAAACAAATGAAAGAGAAAAAGGACAGCCCAAAGAAATAAAAGTCAAGTAAAGAGAAGCAATTGGAAAGTATACAACATAAAAATAAAATAGCTGAAACTAAAAAAAAAAAAAAAGAAATCTCACTGCATGGACAATGAGATACACTGGATATTACAGAATATACAATCAGTGAACTGAGCCACAGAAAATATAGGCTTTAAAAACTTAACAGTACCTCAGAGAACATGTTGGATAATAGGAATATGTCTAACTTTTGTGTCTCTGGAATCATAGAAGGAGGGAAGAAATTATGGAGTTAAAAAAATGTTTGAAAAAAAAAAAACAATGACCAAAACTTCTGAAATTTGGTAAAGATGGTAAGTTTACAAATTTAAGAAGTTGAGAAAAACACAAATGAGGTGAGCTGAGAGAAATTCATACTCAGACACATTAAAACTAAACTTCTGAAGACCAAAGACAAATAGAGTCTTAAAAATAGCCAGAGAATGGCTTGGCACCTGTGGCTCAAGTGGCTAAGGCGCCAGCCACATACACCTAAGGTAGCGGGTTCAAATCCAGCCCGGGCCCACCAAATAACAATGACAGCTGCAACCAAAAAATAGCCAGATGTTGTGGCGGGTGCCTGTGGTCCCAGCTACTTGGAATGCTGAGACAGGAGACTCACTTGAGCCCAGGAGTTGGAGGTTGCTGTGAGCTGTGATGCCACAGCACTCTACCCAGGGGGATAGCTTGAGGCTCTGTCTCAAAAAAAAAAAAAAAGTAGCCAGAGAAAAATGGCATTATCTATAGAAAAAAATTGATGCAAATGACAGCAGATTTTGCATCTGAAACTACAAGGGTTATAAGGAAGTGGCATGATACTTCCTGAAAAAGAAAGAAAAAAAGAACTGTTAATTGCAATGTTTGTGTCTGACTTTATTCACAGTAACAAAAAAATACTCAGGTATTTTCCCGTAAATGAATTGCTAAAAATACTTTGATGTATTAATACCAAGGGAATACGATTCATCAATAAAAAGGAACAAATTATTGATGCAAACAACAACTTGAATAAAACTCAAGAGAATTGTGCTGATTAAGAAAAGAAATCTCAGAAGACTACATGGTGTGTGATTCTCTTTTACAATATTTGTGAAATAACACAACTATAGACATGGAAAACAGTTTAGTGATTTCAAAGGGATGAGGGTGTGGCTATGAAAGGGTAGAATGAGGGTATCTTAAGTTTATAGTAGTTAATGTTTCTTAATTTCAGCGGTAGTTACATGAAACTAAATATATAATAAAGTCACATAGAACTACAGAGCTACACGCATGCACACACACACACACACACACATAGACGTACCAGTGTATGCACAATTGGTAAAATCTGAATAAGCTTTGAGGATTATACCAATGTCAATTTCCTGATGTGAACATTAGAAGTGGCCAGGGAAGGGAGTACAGAAGTTCCCTGTATATTTCTTTGCAAACTCCTACAAAGCTAAAATTATTTTAAAATAAAAAGTAGACCTATTATTTGATCCACTGCTGGGCATTTACTCAAAGGAAAAGATGTTATTTTACCAAAAAGACACCTGAACTTGAGTGTTTATTACAGCACAGTTCCCAGTTGCAAAGATGTGGCATCAACCTAAGTGCCCATCAGTTCATGAATGGATTAACAGAATGTGGCATATGTATACTATGAAATACTACTCAGCCATAAAAAGGACGAATTAATGACTTTTAAAATAATTTGTATGGAACTGGAGACCATTATCCTAAGCAAAGAATCTAACAAATGGAAATACACATATCACGTGTACTTGCTATTAAATCAGAACTAACCGATGTGTACACATGTACACAGAGTGAAATAAAATTCAGTAGAAAGAAAGCAAGCAGTGGGGAGGAGAGAGGAGAAAGTGGGGTCTGACTTTATTCACAGTAACAAAAAGATTGGAAACTACTACTAGTCAGACCTACCTAACACGTATAATGAACACTAATCGGGAGATGGGCACACTTACCCTCCTGGCTCAAGCATTACAAAAGCAATACATGTAACCCAAACCACTTGTGTCCCCAGAATACTTTTTGGTCTTTTGAGACAGAGCCTCAAGCTGTCCTACTGGGTAGAGTGCTATGGCATCAAAGCTCACAGCAACCTCCAACTCCTGGGCTCAAGAGAGTCTCCTGCCTCCACCTCCCAAGTAGCTGGGACCACAGGCACCCACCACAACGCCTGGCTATTTTTTGGTAGCAGCCATCATTGTTGTTTGGCGGGCCCCGGCTGGATTCGAACCCACCAGCTCAGGTGTACATGGCTGGCGCCTTAGCCGCTTGAGCCACAGGCACTGAGCCCAGAATATTTTGAAATCAAAATAAATAGCCAAAAAAGCATAGGTTGAAATTGTATTTTTAAATATATTAAAATAGAGGAAACTCAAATTGTTCTCAATACGTCTCTCTCTGAGAATGTCAGATGGCAATGCATGTAAACAATTTTGGTTCACATTTAAAGCAAAATAACTTAGTATCTTTCTCAAGGCCTCACAAGGAAAGAAGTATCTGAAAGGATTATTATAAAGTGTGAGGTTGAACCAAAAGCATTGTGTCCAATACCCCTTTGATGATGTCTACTGGAATTTCTGCCCTTCCACATTTTGGAAATCACCAAACTTAAAAGGATTAAACTTTAAGATATTTTTTGCTAACTCATTAAGAGGGGGAAATTTCCAAGCATTATATCTAGGATATAGCAGACTTTGAGCTAACAGACTGGGTCAGGAGCATAGAACAACATTTACACTGGTAAGAAGTCACAGTGCTGGATGCTAAGTGACTGCCTATAGGCACTTCACGCGCGGAGATAAAGGGCATCCCAAAAGGCTGAGGAAATGGTGAGAGAAGGAATGGAAGGCAAACTTATTTACCTAGCAATTTGGCCAAGAAGTCACCCTGCTGAACTCCACACACTTTCAGGTTTCCAGTTTTATTTAGCACAGAGGTTACTCATATCTTCAGAGAAGGCCAATAGTCAGCAATTTTCTTTCAAAAACACTCCATGCTTTCAGAAGTGTACTAGCTGTTCTTGAAACTCAGAAATGTCGAAGACATAATGTTGGCCTTGAAATGTACAGTGAAGTTGAGGGTGAAAGGAAGTTATACTAACAATGGCATCTAATGCTATATACACCTGAGATATATCTATATGTCTATCCGTATCTGAATATCCATATATCTATATATCTGTTTCAGAGCGCATTCTATAATAGTACAGACAGACACTATAGACTGGGCCAGTCAAAAGCATTTTAAAAAATATAAAAGAGTTGATTATACCTTTGGCACATGTGCAGGAGGGTTGGGCATAAGGATTTTTGCAACAGGATGGTTGGGTGCAAAGATGTGCAGGCACCTTTGTAAAGTTCAGTTGGTAAAGTTATAAAGAGCTAGTTTAAAGTTCAATATAAGAAATAACTTTCTGGCTCAGTGCCTGTAGCACAATGGTTATAGCACCAGCCTCATATACCCAGGCTGGTGGGTTTGAATCCAGTTCGGGCCAGCTAAACAACAATGAAAATTGCAACAAAAAATACTCAGGCACGTGTGTAGGATCCTGTAGTCCCAGCTACTTGGGAAGCTGAGGCGAGAGAATTGTTTAAGCCCAAGAGTTGGAGGTTGCTGTGAGCTGTGATGCCACAGCACTCTACCGAGGGTGACAAAGTGAGACTCTGTCTCAAGAAAAAAAAAAAGGAAATAACTTTCTTAAACAGGGGTTTCCAAATAGAATACCTTGGCACTGTATGCATTTATATATTTTAATTTCAGATTAACATGAGGGTACAAACGCTTAGGTTACCTTTTATGTTTTGTTAAATGACCCCTTTGTGTGGATGTTCCAGAGGATATTCAGAGTTCAGGTAGTTGTTCACACTTTTATGTTTGTTCTAAAACTGAGGCTTCATGGAGATACTATAATCTTGTTTCCAGATTCCCTATCACACTGTTTACTTGACTGGTTAAGTGAATCACAGTTGATACTGGACACCTATGTACTACCAACTATTGTCTATTTCAATATTCTCTAGATTTTGTATCCTATGTGCCTGTTGTTAAATCCTCTTATCACCTATAGGCATTCCCCAATCTCAGAATCTATTGATCTGAAGATGACTAGTTTTCAAGGTCTGAACTTTCTCTTATAAGCTTGAATCCATGTTCTTATTCTAACTATTGATTGCTTTTTAAATACGTGAGAATGAATTTTATACCCACACTCCCAACTTCCCTTCTTCAGATTATAGCAACTTGATTATTTATAAGATACCTTCAAAATCCGTCAGGGTCACCCTAAGAGTAATCATTTCTCATCTCAATATGGTATCCACATTTACATATGTGGTCTTCTTACCCCAGCAGAATAGAATGAAACTCTGTTAGCCACGTAGTTTAGGATTTTATTTTGGTTCCAGCGGAAGCTGGTGAACTGTAATATATGTAGCAGTATCCCCTTGTATTCTAAATAACTAAAAATGGTAGCAATAATCTAAAAGTAAATACTTGAATTGTTGCTGAATTGCAGGTAAGAAGAGGAGACCTTGGTAGTGCATCGTGAAATATGCAAATCTCTTAAAGACAGAGAATAAACATGCTGAGATGGAAAAGAATTTGATGGGACATTATGTAGTCTCCAATAGTAATAAAGTAGATCCATTTGAGCTAATACGGAATACGGTAACGATATATTATTAAGTGAAAAAGAAAGGTGCACAACTATGTATGATTATATTTGTAGAATTTCGAAAAACATATTCATGTATTTGCTAGATCATACTTTTTCTTAAAGAAATGATAAATGCTTAAGAAGAGTCAACACTTAGGGGAAAGATTAATGGATAGAAAGTGAAGGATTAGGAAGCATTCATTTTTCATTTTGTCATTTTCTGAATTTTATAAATATATGCAGGGGTACAAGTGAAACTTTCTAAGAGTAGAACCAGAATGTTTTAAAACTATAACTGAGAAAATGACATGAAGGCTGTGTTGATCAGTTTGATGGAAGTATGTCAGATTGCATGTGAAAACCCCACACTGTACCCCAGAAGTGTATTAATTTACATAGTTATCATTAAATAAAAAAATTAACCCCCCCCCCAAAAAAAAAGACTAATCATGTATTTTATCGGTTCATCTGCTGTAACAAATGAACCACACATATTACAAGTAAGTAACAGGAAAACTGAGTTTGAGAGACACTATCTGCACTATTGACAAACTTTTCTCTAAACTTAAAGGTAATCTAGACAAAAATTATTTTTATGTAAGTATTAAATTATTTTTCATTTAAAAAGGGATTCAGGTAAATTTTCTGTCAAAATGAGAGTATTACTTTAAATATGCAAAGGATCAAAACTATTTAAAAAAAGCAACAAAATAATAATAATGTATATTCACACACACAAAGGCATACAAATGGCTGTTTGTAGGCACATATCTTTTTAATAATGATAATGGCACACATGTATGCCCAATGGTACTTAAACATGTTTAGGAATAGATTGTTAAATATTTAGAAGAGTTGGATAAATAATAAAATTGTCACTTATGTGAAATTTGTTTATAAATATTATAAAAGTAATCACAATGAAGTGTCAAAAGTCCTATTATAAATTATTAAGAGAAAATTTGTTCCAGAAAAAAAAGTTCTGTACATGCATTTTTAAGGTGTTGTAATTACATGTAATTATGTTGCTGCATGATTCACAATTAAACAAAATATATGTAAATGTATATATTCATCAAATGATGAATTATATCATAAAGCCAAGGGCACAAAGTTCATATTTCATTGTCAAACAGATGTAGGAGTTTCGTTTCATCCTAAAAACCATGTATAAGTCTGTTTTTGTCGTATTGTGTGGCAGATATTAACTCCTTTTAGTAGCAAATATAATTTTATTTAAATCGTCTATAGCAGCTAAAAGAAGACTCAGAACGTACAAATAGTTTAGATTGTTAATGAATAAATTTTTGTAAGACCAATTTCCGTTAAATATGGAATAATAGCATGAATAATCTTACGTAAATGAGGTTTATTTTTATCTGTTTTGGTGCATATTCAATCTTTAAGCAGACAGATATGGATTGTGTAGTATGTAAAACAACACATTTATAAGTAAAATGCTGATATTTTGGGAAAAGTCAAATAATAGTTATTTTTAATTTTGACATAATTTTGTTACATTAGGATAACATTTAATCTAAATGAATTAAAGAATTGTGCGTTAAAATACAGAAAACAATTAATAAGAGAATGGTTATGATTTTATTACCATAAAATATATGTATATATTACGTCAATTTTAATGTTTTCTGATGGGTTCAAATTGGAAAAAATGTAAAAAGCTACTAATTAATTTTTATGGTTTGAATTAAATTTCTCCCACTTTGAAAGGGATGCTTGATTAGGAAAAATTGGTAGAACATTTTGGAAACATGTTATTTGTACTTTTGGACATTTTAAGTTGAAAAACATATTAACTTTAAAAAATGTAAATGCATATTATTAAAGACTCCGTAATACTTGAGAAAACAGTCATTACTAATTGAAGAAATAGTATTTTCTTCAACGTGATCTACTTTTTAGAAATAAACACACATGAGAAACGTAGCTCAGATAATTATCAGATAGTTGATGATAAAACAATTAAATAAAAGGTCATCTGCCTTATTTCTGAACAAAAGCTGCCATTTCTGTTCGACTCTTTGTGGGTAGAATAATTTGACTTATAAATGTTTCTGCTCATGCTGAAAATCAGTAACTCTCATAATGGAAGGCTCTGGGTGAACCTGATGAACGCAGAATGTAACACCTAGTGCTACGGATGCACTTTAAACTGATATGTTGTCACTTCAAATTACTTTGTATTGGCATCTGTGGTTATTTAGACTTACAAGTTAATTTGGATGACTTCCAGAACAAATAAACAAGTGCAAAACTGTCTCAATGCATTTATTGTGCTTGAATGATTGAAGGGTTTTGTGTGTGTGTGGCTTTAATGTTCCAGAATAATTATATCTAACAGCAGGAGGTGGCTAGACTTCCAAACAAACTGTTCTTTTATTGTAAATTATATGAAATCTACATGAAAAGGACATTTAGTTTTAATTATAATAATAATACATAGAAAATGACTAAATCATCTTACCAAAAATATCTTTCACATAACATAATGACATTAATAGCCATAATAGTAAAATGTGAATGGTGATGTTTATAGAAAAAATTAAAATAACTAATTAAATAAGGAAGGACTTTGAAATAAAGTAATCATAGTTGAATAAATAGGAAACAGAGCTATTCAAAAATAATTTTAAAAATTGATCTTAAAATAGTAATTTTCTTTTGAAAACTAAACAATGATATTCACTATGAGAATTTATAAATTCAATGTCATCTACAAAACCACAGGCAAAATGATCTCTGATGATTAAGTTTGTGAATACTAGAAAAAGTGGTACAGACTTCATTGCTGAGTATCTCTAAGGTCACCTTTGAAGTACCTACTTTGGGAAGGTATGCACTGATTCCAGCACCAATCCACCCTTCAAAGCAATCTTGGAACTCTTTTCTCTGGAATTGCCATGAGAGCAGTCATTGTACTATTCTTGATGTCCTGAATGTCATCAAAATGTCTTCCTTTTGATATACATTTTTATCTTTAGGTAAAGAAAAGAGTTATTGGGGTCAGACCAGGTGAAAAGGGAGGGTGTTTCAAAACAGTTATTTGACTGGTTTAAACTCCCTCACGGACAGTGCCAGATGAGCTGGTGCACTGTTGTGATGCAAGAGCCATGAGTTGTTGGTAAAATGTTCAGGTCATTTTCATCTAACTTTTTCTGACAGCCATTTTAGGACTTCCAGAAAGTAAACTTGGTTAACGGTTTGCCCAGGTGGTACAATTTCATAATAAATAATCCATCTATATCAAAGAAAGATTAGTAATGTCACTTGACTTTTGACTTGGACTGATGGAAATCTTTAGTCGTGAAGAATTAGGTGATTTCCACTGTGCATTTTGACGCTTTGTTTCAGGGCAGTATTAGTACACCCATGCTTCGTCAGTGATAACGCCACCTACATCATCATCTGGCCTCTCCAAAACGTTTTGGCAAACTTTAAATTCCTTCATTTTTACTCATGGGTGAGCTCCTTTGGGACCAGTTTTGCATACACCCTTCTCACACCAAGGTTGGCAGTTAATTTTTTTTCTAACTTTTTTAGTATAGGTGTTTGCTTGGGCTGCTGTGCCTCCCAGTCAGCCAATGATTCTGATTTATAATTTGACTTTTTTTTTGCAATGTTTTCATTAATTTTGGTCCAATTCTAGCTGTCCTACCCTCTCTTTTCATCACTGATGCTTTGTCTTCCCTCAGAAAGGTTTTAATCAATTTTCATACTATAGTTTTTTTCTTGGTATTATTCCCATAAACTTGAACTAAAACATTCTTGATTTTGCTTCCACTATTGCCAGTTTTAACAAGAAAGTTAATGTTTGTTCATTGCTCTAATTTAAGTTCCGACATTCTCATGATGGTACACAAATCCTGCAATGACAATAATGAAGCCGCTCAGCAAGACTCTGCCACATGTCCACACAAACACAGGTGTAGGACACTGATGTACCAAGGTTTTGAAACCTTCATGAGCTGTTTGTACAATGCTGCCAACATAAGTGCAAGGTGGCAAGTTCTCAGACTTAACTGTCAAACTTCTACATCCATTGTGTTTATGGGGATGCGCAGTTTCTGAGTGGTAGTATAACCTATTTATAGAGCAGTCACTCCTACATACGTCTATTACTGAAAGTTGTGCCAGTAGCCATGTGCCATGGTGTAGGCTTGCTCCTGGGGAACTTCTTTTCTCCAGCTATATATTCACTCTCAGTAAATATTGTGATTTAATCAGCATGCATGACTTTATATCTCCTGCACTGATCTCCCAGCTCATATAAAATAAAACCTTCTAGATTCAAATATTATGGTGGATAATTTTATGTCAATTTTATGTCAAATCTCGGCATGGCGCCCACATTATTCTGTAAAACACCAGTCTAGGTATTGCTGTAAAGTTATTTTTAGTTAGTATTAACATTTAAATAAGTAGAATGTAATTAAAGACGATTACTCACCACAAGGTGGATGGACTTCATTTAAGCAACTGAAGATCTTAGAAACAATATAAGTTTTTCAAAGTCTTCTTCCTGAAGACTTCAACATGGAGACTGTGCCTGAGTCTGATTATTGGAAATAAAATCATAATAGATTTTGGATTTGTCAGTTCCCACAATCAATCACAACAGCTTATTCCTTACACTCGTGTGTGTGTGTGATTCTATTTCCACTGTTTAAATGGGGAACTCTAATACACATACCCCTTGGGATTCTGTTAAATATTTCATAACTAATGCTCAAAATTGAATTCTTGGTTGCTTCCCACCCAGTGGTGCAAAGAATGGATTCACGTTCAATGTAATTACACTCCACTAGATACTTTGGGGTTGTTCTACTGTCTGAAATGTATATCATGCATGCTAATCTGATCTGCTAAACTCTATTGCTTATTATTCACTAAACTTGAAGGAAGACCCAGTGTATCCTAGTTATCTTTCAGTGTCTGCACAGTTGAGACAAAATTAAAATATTTATTTTCATGCCTTCTTTTCTTCACAAACTACCTCTGTTATCTTCTCCATTCCAATTTCAAAGAATTTTCCTAAACCAGGAAAAATAAAGTTTGCCATCAAGGCAGATACATGTGGGTTAATGGACATTGTTTTGAAGCCCCTGCGTAGGATTAAGGTTACACAGCTATGTTTCAATGCTTGCCGCCTTCAAGATCTGACTAGAAGTAGTTGCTGGAATTAAAAGTGGAATGCCACATTTTATGTATATAATGCATACTTTTTAACCCAAGTTTTTGAGGGAAAATAAAGTCACCCATTATACATGGATAGTACAGCTTGGGAGTAGGAGAGCACAGAGAGTTTCTTGGGGCTGCTGCACCCTCCTGCCTGGGTCCTCTGGGTCCAGCGGTTACAGTCCAAGAGGATCTAGAACCTGTTGGTAGGGAGCTTTAGTGGTGTCCACCAAGCACTGCAATCTGGGGAGTAGGTGGTGGCAGGGCTGGCAAAAAGGCCGTGGCCATGGCATATGAAGGCCAGGGCCTGAGGTTGGGCAGCATGGAGAGGACCAGGCACCTGTGAAGGACCCAGGGACCCACCTGGCTGCCTGTGGGCCAAATGGCTTTAGAAACTCTTGCCCCTTCTGGTCACATGTGCAGCCATCTCAGCCACTGACTCCCATGTGAGAGGGGCTCATTTAAATGAGTAGATGGAGTACAAGCAGATTTCCCATCCATAATGTGAGTGGCCTTCCTCCAACTGGTTGAAAGCATAACTACAACAAAAAAGACTGAATATCCCAGGAGTAGGAGAGAATTCAGTCTGACTGCTTTCAAGTGGGGACATCATTTTTGTTTTTATAGGCCTTACTGAAACATCAGCTTATCTGGGGCTCCAGATTGTCACTACCGATCTTGTGAATTGGCAGCTTTTCAGCAGCTATAATCGTGTGAGTGAACGGTTTATAATCTGTGTGTATGTGCTTGTCTGTATTTTGCATATGTATAATATAAAATAAGTGATGGAAAGTTATAATAATTATACGATTTAAATATTAAAATAATGTGTATAAATATGTATACACATACATATTCACACTTAGAATGAATTTTGTCTATTGAATTTGGTATTTCTGGAATTGGCTTTCTAATCTCATTCAGTTTAAAGACAATGATGACTTTAGTTCTAATACTAACAGGAACAATGATGGTGCATAGTAATGTCTGGTAATAGAAATAAGCAAAATACCTTCGTTGGTTAATCCTAATCCACAGTTTATAGGAAAGAAGTATCGTGATAACTGTGACTATGAGACTTACAAACATTTTTGGCAAACTAATGAATATCGTAAAATTGCCTAGTGACTCAACATTGCTGTACAAATGGAGAAAATAAAAGGGTGAACTGAGGAATCTGAATATTCTGTGTTTGGAAGGTTTTATACATGCATATTTGTAAGAACTGCGTGTGGGTGTTTGTGTATATATACCTGTGAGGGTGAACTTTAAGTGTCTATTTGGGCCATAGAATGCCCAGAAATTTAGTCAACCATCATTACAGGTATTTGATGTCACATATAAAGCTGAAGTGGTTTGTATATGACATGAGAGACACTATATGAAATCCCAAGAAGACCTTTATTTCCTATATCCACGGGGCTATGATGGCTGAAAAAAAATTACAGAATCTGGCCAGACTGATCTATTGAACCCTGATCTTCACAGGGTGTCTATTGTTAAAATGCAGGAATTACTTGCAGGGAAAGAGGTTTTGAAAGTTGGAATGGGATCAAGTGAAGAGACCCTAACAAAGTTGGGAACATAAAGTCGGCGAATTTTAAGGAATCTTCACCGTTAGTGGAGAAAACCTCTCTCCGCATGATGCACAAGGACCCCCCAGCCCATTGGAAGCAGTCTGCCCATCCCCACTGGAATTGGCCTCTCCACCCTACTGTGGGGGGATTAATACTGCATTATCTAAAGTCAGAATAATTATCTCCTCTGAGACATGCGATGCACAGCTGTACTGATTCTCTTCAGAACTCACTCCCCAAATCCCTCTTTTCTTTGAAGACACATAACCTGACTGAAATCCCAGCAGGCTCCTAAAGGTGAGGTGCCAAGTGTGATCCATGCATGACAAAATGTACGGCACTCCAACAAAACTACTTGAGTTTTCTCCGGCATACATGTGGAAATCCAGGGAACACATGTAAGAATGAGTATTAACAATATCGGGCAGTGGTGGTAGGAATGTAAAGTTAAATCACAGTGAATTGATGGATGTGTACTCACTAAGCAGAGATTCTGCACTTAATATTACAGCTCAGAGGGTTAGAAAGGACTCTAATAGAAAAGCTAGGGATGACCAAAAGGTGTCCTACAGTGAGCGAGTTCTGCTTCAGTTTGTTATAAAGGAAGAAAATCAAAGACTTAGGGACACTGTAAGCTTAGGGTAGACTTGCTCTTTAACACTTACCTAACTACTCTGGAAGAGTTATGATACCTTTCACCATGACTATGAGAAAAACTATTATGATGGGAAACTCAGAAACTGTCACAGACCTTCCCCGCAGGGCAGACTTTACAGCGGAAACTGCAGTGTGTGAGCTGTGAAACCTAAACACGAAGGGGTTAATTGGACCCTGGGATGTGGGGGGCCAAGTGGTGGCACGCTCCCACTAGACAAAGGGGAAAGGTAGTTACTGTAGTGGTCACCAGAGTCAAAAGACATGGGTCTAGTCACCTTCCAAAAAGTCCCCAGTACACTGCCAAAAATTTATACTTTTAGTTTTCCTCCCAGCTTTCTCCAAAGTTACACACAGCTTCTTACCTGGATAACTATCCATGGAGAAAACAAAATTATCAGAATTTTCAGGGATTGCTTGATGTTGGCTCAGACGGTAGCCTAAGAGACACAAACATTATTGTGGTCTATCAGAGAGAGAAACACATAGAGATTTAGATCAACGGAGCTTTAGCACACATACATTTCAACTTGGGCGCAGAGTATCCCTAATACCATTCAGCGGTTATTTCCTCAGTTTTCAAATCTATAACAGAAATAGTATACTTAGCAGATGATAGACACCCCATGTTGGTTCAGGATCTGCAGAGTAATGGCTATTACCACGGCAAAGGGCATGGGGCAGCAACTAGAACTCTACCTACGAAAATAGTAAACCCAAAGCTGCATTGATGTCCTGGATGGATCACAGAAATTTTTCCCCAACTGGGGACTTGAAAGATGAAAGGGTGGTAATTTACACAAAATTCCCCCTTCATCTCTCTTAAGCTGGCTAGTGCATAAGACAGGTGGATGTTGGAGAACGATGGTGGATTATAGTAAATTTAAACAGGTAGTTATTCTAATTGACAGATGTGGTTTCACTGCTTCACAAATTAACATATCCCTTGGTACCAGATAAATGGCTACTGATCTAGCAATTGCCTTTGTTTCTTTTCCTGTCAGTAAGGGTCATCATAAGTATTTTGCTTTCAGCTGGCATGGCCAACCATAAAACTCGACAGTCCTCTCTCAGAGGTATTGCAAAATAGCCCTGTGTGGCTATTTTGTGCAGAGCCCTGTGTAGCTATTTTGTGCACAGGAATCTTTATCATCTTTTCCTACCATAAGATATCACACTGGTGCATTATGAGGATGACTTGCTGATTATTAGTCCTAGTAAGCCAGAAACAGCCGCTACTATAGACTAATTGGTAAGATGTTTGCATGTCAAAGAATGGAAAAGAATTTGACAAAATATCTTCCTCAGTGAACTTTCTAGCAGTTCGGTGGTGCAGGGCATGGACAGATATCCCTTTCAAATTGAAACACAGGTTGTTGCATGTGGCTCCTCCCACAGCCAATAAAAGAGGACAAGTAGGCCTCTTTGGATTTGGGAGGCAACATATTTCTCAGTTGGTTGTGCTAGTCTGACATGTTTCTAGTTTTACGAGGAACCCAGAAGAAGGGTAGACTCTACACTAGATCTATTTTCTGTGTAAGCTTCTCTGACAATTGGCAAATATGATCTAACAGATCTAAGGTTACTTGAAGCATCAGTAACAGATAGCAGTGTTGTTTAAATCCTAGGTTAGTCCTCTAGGAGTTTAGAGCAAAGTCCTGCCATACTCTGTAGGTAACTATTCCCCTTTTAGGAAACTGCTCCTATTCTACAACTTGGCCGTAGTAGAAACCGGACGCTTGGACACATGCCAATAATTCACCATGAACCTAAACTCCTCACTATAAAATGGTGCTACCTGATCATAAGCCATGAAGTTGGCTGCACAGCAGTGCTCCATTATCAAATCAAAGTGATCTATTATCAATCCCAACATGGCTTCAAGGCATAAGTAAGTTTTGTGAAGAAGTGGCCAAAATCATGACTCCTGGTACTCGACTATCCATCTTATGGCTAATACCTGGGGCCTCGTGTAGACTAGCCTATTATCCATTGACAGAGGAGTAGATTAATAAGGCCAGGCTTACAGAATGTTCTGCGTGACATGAGCACCATCCAGATGTGGACAACATTATGATTACAGTGAAAAAATGGGCAGAGGCAAAAGATGAATCCATCAGTGCATGGAGTGTGGCAAATGTTTTGATTGTTCAAGAATTTGGAAAGAAAATAGTGACAAGGATATCTGGGAATCCTCCTATGAATGGGTAAGTAAAGAAAAAGTATTTTTTTTCCTTTTTTAATATTTATAATCATTTATAAATGATTTTTTAAATATTTATAATCATTCCATGTGAATCATTATAAAAGTATGACATCAGCAGGATGGAATTTTTATTATCAATTAGGTAAGATGACTCATCATTTGGAGACTGGACAACCTCTTTCTGCAGTAACTCCTATCATCGCCCAATGGGGATGTGAGTAATGTGGTTATGGTTGCAGGATGAAGATAATGCCTAGGCTCAAAAACAGAAACCTTTACTTAACAGGCCAACATGGCTAAAATTCTTCCCAAATGCTCAGTTTTTTAGAAGCAGGACCAACGCTGGATCTCTGATATGAGACCATAACTAGGAGTCATCAGGCAGCAAGGTGGCAGGTTGATTGCAATGGACTGCTTCCATTTTTTTTCTGAATGGGATAGATACTAACTTTGGATATTGATATCACCCCTGCATACAGTTCTTCTGCCAAAATTGCCATCTGTAGAATCACAGAATGTCTTAATCACCATCATGGCATTCTAAACAACATCGCTTATTATATAAGAAACTCACATTCCAACGGAAGAAATGTGACAGTGGGCCCAGTTTCATAGAATTCACTGATCTTACCATGTTCCTGAAACTACTGGCTTGATAAAAAAGTAGAATGACCTTTCAAAACTACTCCCACCAGTGCCAACTGGGTGGGAATAGTGTTTAGAACCGAGACATGATTCTCCAAAAGGCTGTGTATCCTCTAAACAGCATCTAATATACAGTGATGCTTCTTCCATGGCCAAGATTCTCAGGCTCAACCATCAAGGGGTGACCCATAGCAAAATGTTTGCTTTCTGGAATATGTCCTTATGCTTTGTTAGCTTAGATGTCTTAGTTTCAAGGGGACACTCTTTTCACCAAAAGACTCAACAATAATGCCATTGAACTAGAAGTTAAAACTGCCACCCAGATCTTCATGCCTCTGAATCAACAGATAGGGTAGAAGTTCCTGTGCTGGATCATAAGACTGATCCTCACCATCAAGTAGAAAACCTGAAACTACTCCAAAACACAGGTGAGGAAGAATATGTCTTAAAGACACAGTAGCCTTTTGGGCATGCCCTGTGACTAAGGTCAATAAAAGACTAAAATGCAATACCTCAATCCAACAGGGTCTACTGATAAATGAAGGTTTGGTTTACCCCATTGGGTAATGAACCATGAACAAACAGCTCAGGTATTTGCTGAAGGCTAAGTGGATATAAGATTGGTAGTAGAAGAAGTTAGTTACAAATATAAGCTTTGACTATGTGACCAGTTATAGAAATGAGGAGTGTAATTTAGAGAAGTATGTTCTCCTCATTTTGTTATGAATGTTTCTCTGTGTGGGTGTAAATGTAGTCAAATTGTTTTGGTTTGTTTTCTGCTCTTAATTACTTATCATGCAACTGAAGGTTATGTGTTTCCTTGTATTTGACACACAATATATCATGGAAAGAGTAAGCCTCAAGTAGAATTTACCTACTTTTCTAGAAAAGAGAATAGCATGTTTTAATTTGTTCTCATTATAATTGTATCATTTGGGAAGAATTATAACCTTAGATTTCTTTTATTATTATTTTTCTGAGACAGAGTCTCACTGTGTTGCCTGGGTAGAGTGCTATGGTGCCATAGCTCACGGCATGAGTATAGTACCAGCTACTTGGGAGGATGAGACAAGATGATTGCTCAAGCTCAGGAGTTTGAAGTTCCTGCCTAGTTTTTTCTATTTTTAGTAGAGACAGGGTCTTGCTTTTGTGCAGGCTGGTCTTGAACTCCTGAGCTCAAGCAATTTACCTGCCTAGGCCTCCCAGAGTGCTAGGATTTCAAGCACGAGCCACCACGCCCAGCCAATCTTAGATTGTTTACACTTAAGGATTAACCATGGATTAATGTTATAATGTTATAAATGCTAACTTACTAAAAGACAATTTTCTTTGATAATTTTATGTATCAACTATCTTAGGCCAGAGGTGTCCAAATATTTAATGAAATATTATTACAGTGGTGTTACATTATTTCTGTGGGGTGTTTATGGATGACATTAACATTTAAATTGGTAGTCTAAGAAAATAAAATTGCAATCTTCCTCTGCATAAAAGAGAATTCCTCCTGCCTGAGTGATTTTGCACTGTGACATTGAACTTTTTCCCGCTTTGAACTTGAAATGAAACATTGGCTCTTCTTGTGTGCCTGGCCTACCAGCCTTCAAACTAGATTTGCAATATCGACTCACCTATATCTCTGGCTTGCTGGCTTCATATCTTTGGATATTTTATTAGCTTCCATAACCAATTCATTATGATATATCTTAATAGTCATGTACTGCATAACAACATTTCGGTCAACAAAAGACGGTATATACAACAATGGTCCCACAAGATTATAATGAAGATGAAAAATCCCTATTGTGACACGATGCCCCAGTCGTCCTGACTTAGTAGCACAACTCATTACTCACACGTCTGTGTTAATGTGGTATAAATAACCCTATATGCTATCAGTTGTCTAAAATTATAACACATATAATTGTATATTACACATAAAGCTTTATAATAACAGAAACAACTGTTACTGGTTAATATGTTTGCTATACATGTGCTATACTTCTTATTATGGTCTTAGAGTGTACTCCTTCTACTTCAATAAAAAATAAGTTACCTGCAAAACAGCCCCAGGCAGATGCTTCAGGAGATGTTCCAGAAGAAGATTTTGTTATTACAGGAGATGACAGTTGCAGATCTGATACTTCCCCAGAAGATCTTCTAGTGGAAAGAGATATGGTTGGGGGCAAAGATAGTGATGACCCTGGCCTTGTGCAGGATCAGGCTGATGTGTACGGACATGTCTTAGTTTTTCACCAAAAAAAAAAAAAAAGGTATTAAAAAATTTAAAAGTTGAAATTACTATTTTTGTAAAGCTGTACAATGTGTTACTATGGTAAGCTAATCATTATTATAAAAGAGTAAAAGAGCTTAAAAATGAAAAGGGCAGAAAGCAAAAAATTAATAGGAAGCTAAGGTTAATTTATAATTAAAGAAATAATTTTTAAAATAAATTTAGTGTAGGCTATGTGTTCAGTGTTTATGCAGCAAGGCCCTCGGCCTTCATAGTCACTCAGCGCTCACCTGACTCAACCAGAGCAATTTCCGGGCCTGTGGCTCCATTCATGGGAAGTGCTCTATACACACCAGTTTATAATCTTTCTACCATCTTTTCACTGCAACTTTTCTATATTTAGATGCACAAAGACTTGGCATTGCTTAAAATTAACTATAGTATGAAGTGTACAGTTTGTATCTTAGGAGTTATAAGCTTTATCATATAGCCTGGATGCTTAGTGGGGTATACCATCCAGGTCTGTGTGAGTACACCCCATAACATCTGCATAATATTGAAATTGCCTAACATGTTTCTCAGGAGGTAGACCTACAGTTAAGTGACGTAGGACTTTACCTATTCCTGTATCTAGCTCTGTATTTCCATATCTCTCTGCATCTATCTCTTTATTTATTGATTTCATATTTTCTGCTTGTCTGAACCTCACTAGCACAGTGTTTTCAGGCCTGTGGGCAGAACACTGTATTTCCTTTTCATATTGTTCATGTGCTATTGAAATAATGGGAGATAAAGCACATAAACACAGCAGTTCAGGAAGAGGAAAGATTTCCACCACCAGATCCATTAGTTGGTGGAAAGAACCTAAACTGAGGAAGCAGGGATAGGAGAAAGGTTTGGTAATTACACGATGGAAAATAGTTTGTTATGTGAAAATTAAAATCCGTTGCATTGTAAGATTAGAACATGGAAGCAACATTTTAGAGACAATGGAGCAAAATAGAGTAAGAGACAATGGTCTGTTCCGAGAGAGAACCACCGTTCCTGGTTAATATGTTTGCTATGCGTGTACTATGGGAGAAAACAGAACTAGAGATATTATACCAAAACTTCATGCAACCAGAGCGTGAATAGACACAGGAGGTGACAGGGCTTTGTTACTAAAAGGTAGGTCGAAATAAACAGCACCGAATGAAAATGAGAGTCAGAGAGAAAAATTGATAAGAGGTTAAAAAACACAAAATAGAGAGTATGAACAAGTTTCATTTACTCAGATGGAAGCAAAGAATCACAATGGAAGGTAAATTTAAAGAGATGATGGCTGAAACTTTTATAGAGCTGATGAAAAATAGCAGTCTATAGATCCCAAAGCTAATGTGTTCTTCAATTAATAGTAAAATAACAAAACCAAACTGGAGAACTAACATTTAAAAGCAACCAAGGATAAGACAGATGACTACAAAATAACAATATTTATAATTCCCAGTGAGGAACATATTTATGATTCCCCCTAGAAACAATGAAACCTGGAAGGGGGTGCAGGGATAGCTGCAGGTGCAGAGAGAAACAAAATATTTACTTAGAATTATAAATCGAGTAAACATCTGTCAAAGAACAGAAGCAAAACGAACATATTTTTGAGAGAGAAAGAAAGAAAGTGGGGCTTGGACACCAAAGGGCTATTATTATAAAGAGGAGGTTTAGGATGTACTTTTTACAGGGAAGATCTGAAATGCCAGAAAAAATTATTTGTGAAATAGTGCTGGTGTCGGCAAATGTAGACCAACTGTAGAAAAGAGCAATCATAATAGCTGTAGGGTGATGAGTTTAAGTGTTGACCACCTATTTCAAGAATTGTTATATAGATTATAAGAAGCTGATTGAAGTTTTCCATGATCATTTTATTATTTGGAAGATGAGTAATGACACTAATATTATATGCAGATATAGACAATCTATGTGTAAGCATTAGAAATTCTAGGATAACTACCAAAATTTTAGAAAATGAAAGTGTAGCTAAAAAGAAAAGAATGTCTTAAAATAGCTTACCTATTACAAGAGTGAAAAGAAATCATAGGAAATTAATAAAATTCCGTAAACATCAAAAGTACAAAAGCGAGACAGTAAAATAAATCCAAATGTCAGTAAAGCAACAAAATTTTCCCATTAGTTAATAAAATTAGTGAATAAAATAATTCTGTTGACAATAGATGGATTTTGATTTTCACATAACAAACTACTTTCCACTGTGTAATTACCAAACATTTCTCATATCCCCTGCTTACTCCGTTTAGGTTCTTGAAAAATAGTCATTTAATTTTGAGGGAAAGGTTGCTAATCCTACCAACATTCCCCTAGAAAGAGATGCAATGCATATTTTCCATAATTCAAGCATATTAAATTTAAAATGTGTGACTAAAAGTCTCTTTGCTCTGATTTGTAAACTTTAGATGTTAAATCCATATGAAATAAAACCAGTGATATGCAATAGATGTAGTTTGAGTTTATATATAAAAGTTACTCCCTTATTAAAAGGTGCAAAGGCAACAATTTTTCTTCAAGTTTTTTAAAAGACTTTAGAGGTAACATGGAATTGTAGATACAATGCATTATTTCACAGAGGTCACATCTGGGGTCTTTTAGTCAGTCAGGTATTAGCAGAAGGAAAAACACTTTCTCACAGAAAAAATCAATAATCTATTCAGTGACTTGTTTTGAGCTTTTAAAAAATGTTTTCTGGCAAATATATATTTTTTAATTTTATTATAATTTATACTTTTTATAGGAGACAATGCTGTTCAAAATCAGTGGCAGCAAAGTCGAAGTTGTGAGTGGCTACTATCGGGATCCACCTCTATTTTCAAAAGCAGTCTTGCTTATTTTGCCCAGGTTCCTTGGAAGACATTGCTATCATGTATGCAACTGGTATGTCATCTGGAAATCCACAAGATGCCTCAAATGACTTTGTAGAAAATCTGAAGAAAAACATTGCCACTCAGTGATTATTTTTTCTAATAAAAATGCATTAATCATACCTTTCCAGGATAAATACTAGGCATAAAACTCAATTTGTCATACTTTTGTTTGATTAAAAGGCATTTCTTTCTAGAATTTGAAGGTGGTAGAGTTTACACTCCCACCTGCATATTCTTTGAGAATCAACAAACATAATACACAGGCAAATATTAATTTGTGCTGGAAAGAAAAAAAGGATAGCATTCTAACAAGAAACAACCCACGAAGAATGATAGACACACATCTAATGTATGCGGAACTTGGTATGTGGGAAAAGACAAATGGGGCATTTTAAAATTCTGACTCTGATCAAATGGTAGAGTGTAATGTGGAGATGATCTTATCAAAGTCTCACTGATACTGTCAAACTTTGAATGAAGGCTGATGGAGCACCAGGAAATAGAGAAAGGAGTGATTCTGCATAATGATATAGGACTGCCCTTAAAAGAAGGGCCACAATTTGAAAGTCAATGTTAAAGGGATTCCTAAGGATTAAGTTAGCAACAAAAATCTAGCAAGATTTGTGGAATGATATTACAAATTTTAAATAGGGAATGGTACTGAATTAGCAGAAGAAATATATTTTTTAATCAAATTATGAAAAAAAACCATAACCAAGTTTCCTAAAATACTTCCAGAGGGAGAAACTAGGGCAAGTAATAATGAACAAACAAGCTGGAATTCCGGGAAAGACAATGTAAAGATGAGCGTTGAATTCAAAGAATTAAATGTCATATCGCTCATTGTCAAAAACTGATTTAATGAGCAGTAATGAAAATAAAGGGTGATTCTCAAACATTTAATGTGATGCTTAACTATGAAACAAGAAAGTCTTATCAAAATCAGCAACATGATATGCTATCTACCTTGGTGTTTATGTTATGTATAAACATTTGAAAAAATCCAATCAATGAACTAGCATAAGAACGGACATAAATTAAGAGCCATTTCTAAGTTAAGACAATGTTGGGGTAGGTTTATAGCAGTCTCCCTGTATTTCATTTTAGATCGTAGGCTCAATGGCAGGGACACTATATTAATGTTTTTGTATAGCAATCATTGCAGTATACTCTTGGTGCTTAATACATGTTTATAATAATATTAAAAAATTAAGGAAATTAATATTAAAAAATTAATGTTAAAAATTATTAACAAGTGAAATTATTTTCTTCAAAAAATGATAAAAACTTAAGAAGGTCTATAGAATGTGTGACCCTAGAGGCACATATAGGGAGAGAGCCGTGGATATGTGCAAAGGAGGGGCTGACATGTCCATGGTTGAAATGAGTCTTATGCTTTCTACCATTTACATATTAGCAAAACTGGAAAACAATAATGGATTTATTTAAAAATGTATAGTATTTGGAGAAATAATCAATCTGTAAGTTGGGTGGTGTGACATAGAGAAGATGGGCAATGGATTGGAATGTTAAAATCCCCTCTGTAGGTTAAAGTTTTTTCCCCAAGGTAAGTTTATGAATAAAATAAAATAACAATGAAAAATTCATCATGTTAAACTTGTGACAAAAAACAAGGAAGCCTAAATAACTTTTCACTAAAGTAACACATTATTAATGTGCATTTTTAAACTTATACCATTCCTTCATATTCTTTACGTGTATTTATTGGTACTGTGCAAAGCATAAAGTCATCAAGAGGCTAAAAAAAGAGATTATTGCTAATCTCTTTTTTTATTTTGTAACCAGGTTTTTATTTTATTTATTTATTAAATCATAAACACATATATCATGTATACATTAGGGCATCTATGGGGTAAAATGTGCTGATTTCATATAGAATTAAGAACACTTGCATCACACTTGTTAATATTTACCTCACCTCAGTTATTGTGTTAAGACATTTATACTCTATACTAATAGATCCAACATGTGTCCTTACATTATGCGTCATAGGTGTGATCCCATCAGTTACCGTCCCTCAATCTGACCTTCCTCCTTCATCCCCCCTCCTCCCTCCTCCATCTTGGGCCATAGCTGTGATCTATTCTTCATATGAAAGTGTGAGTGATTATAAATTGGTTTCATAATAGCACTGAGTACATTGGATATTTTTCTTTCATTCTGGAGATACTTTACTAAGTAGGATATGTTCCAGCTCCACCCATGTAAATATAAAGGATGTAAAGTCTCCATCTTATTTAAGGCTGCATACTATTCCATGGTATACATAGACCACAATTTATTAATCCATTGATGAGTTGATGGGTACTTGGGCTTCTTCCATGACTTGGCTATTATGAATTGAGCTGCAATGAATAATATGGTACAAATATCTGTGTTATAAAGTGATTTTTGGTCTTTTGGATAATCTCTTTCGTTAACTGAGTTCTTTTTAGAAAAGAGACATAAAAAATTTGTTAAGTTTGCATTTCTTGCTTATTAATGAGTTTGATATACTATACTTTTAAATAATTAGATGTATGATTAGTATATATCATAAAATAGGTAATAACTATATAAACTATATATCAGGTTCATTTTTACATTTTAATAGTTAATATCTAGTTTGAATCAATAACAATCTATATGAGCCCAATTTGAAGAAAAAATACAGTGAAATTTCATTTCTTGTTTTATGATTGATACAGTCACCACTTATAAATCTCAATTAAATTCTTTTGCAATAAATTAAGCACAAATACCAAATTAAAAGCAAAAACCAGACCAACCTAAATACCTCAGTTCTCAGTTCTGAGAAATATGTAATAAAAATATATTACTTTTGGTAAAAGAATTAGCATTGTATAAGACAGTGGATGCTAAACACTCTAGGCGTGGAAATAGCTTAATTGGAAGAGAAATAAGATGAAATTAGAAGTTTTGTAATGAAGAAAATATTTGCATTTTTCCTAAGAGACTACCATCGCAAATTGGACTACCTGCAAAAGAATTATAATGTTAACATGTATATTTCTGTACTTAAATGCATTTGAAGTAGATCTTGAAAGTTTCCACAAAAGAAGTTTCTTTGTAGCTGTTCAAAATGAGCTATTCTGAATACAAAATAGCTAATAGCAAAATTTCTTTGTAGCTAATTCAAAATATCTGACTGCATGAGTGTTATGAGACGGATCCTTGCAGACTATGTTCCCACTGAAAGAAAGTAGACAGAGTTGTTGGTAGTCTCAAAAAGAAGACATCTAAAATCTACTATTTTCTGCTCTTAGTGGAACGAAGTTAACATTACTAGCCAAATGCATAAATACAGAGTGATGCTTTCTTTAGGAAATGTTGAATCATTTTTCTAAATCCTGAGATTTTGACTTTCGGCACTGGAATCATTTGAGTAAGAATTGCAGAATCTCTAGCTCCACATCAGATCGACAGAAATGAGTATCTGCCAGTGATACGAATGTATATTAAAGTTTTAGAAGCACTTTTGCTAGAGTATTCCCACATATATTTTTTTTTTATTTTCTAGATCAACTTCTGAGAAAATGTCTTTGCATGAAGTGATAGTCATTTTATTAGCAGTTCCATTTGATTTTTGAATTATGCACAGATTATATGTTAAACTCTCAAGATTAGTCTTTACATACTTGGAAAAGTAAATAAGTATAATACATTTGCCCTATAAGAGCAAACAGCTCATAATTAACCACATTTTAACTCCAATACCAGGACATAGCACCATAATGAGCTTAGGAAAGGTTGAGACGTTTGCATTTATTTAATATGCTGAGGAAATATTTTGAAAAAGGAAATGGAAAGAGAGGAGCACAATGTGGAATGTTTCAGGCAGATCATTTTAAAGAAGAAAATAAGTGGAATTTAGTAGCTAATTAAATTATGTTAAGACCTCTGTGTTAGCCTAATGCACCCTCTTGTTTATCTCCTCTTTCCCACTGGTTGGGCCACGTCCAGTTTGAATACAGCTGTTTCTTCCCTGAGTAAGAAGGTTGTGTAAAATTTGGATAATTGTACCCCAATATCTACACTAACCTTTTCTTCAATCTTAATTCTCAAAGGAAATAATAACCAAATGGATTTATTAGAGGGCAGGACACCCAATGAGCTGGGGTTTATTCATAGATGCAGCATGTGATCATTAATAACGTCACATAGACCACCGAGTCACATTTTTAATCGAGAAATTGATTGACTGTTGTATTTTCTCATTTCAAGCAAAATGTACTTTTCCTTTGTTTAGAAAAGTAAATTACTTATTAAACTCATCATTAATCTGCTAATTTTATTTTTTATTTTTACACATACATGTGATTATTAGGTTTCCACTTCTTGCCTTCCCAGAATTAAAAAGGCTTAAAATTTACCAACAATAACAATGTTTAAGATAAGAACTAGAAACAATAACCTCGTAAAGAATGAATGAAGATAAATACGTTCAGAAAAGAAATCAGATGATTGCTGCAACAAAGTATTAAGCAATAACAGTAAGAGTAATGCAAAGAAAATAACATTCACATGGTCAAGTAAGAGTATGTCTTATTAGAATACTTTGAGTAGAATGCTTTGATGCTGAGGTTCAGTATGGAGTCATCAATTAACTTCTTATTATGTTTTCTCAAAGTCTCAAAAAATAGACAACTAATATTTATAAATAAAAATAAAAGATAATTTCAAAAAACAGATCATGCCAAATCTTATAGACAATAGAAAAAGAAGAAACACTTCAAAATCGTTCTGCTTAATCTGGATACACCTGATATTAAAATTGGAAAAAAAAATTGTTTTTTTTCCAATTTTAGACCAAGACTTTTCTATGGTATATAAATAATATTGATCATTTTACTTCTGGAACTTTCTCAACGTATCCACTCTCAGCTGTGTACTCAGAGCACTTCAGAAGTCACTCACAATAATAAGACAAAAATTTCAGCACTTTAAACATTATGCATTATATGCTATTTTAAAAAGCCCCTTACTAAAGGTATATGTGCTGGTGTTGCACAGTGTGGAAGCAATTCATTGAAGTCAACTCACTTTTAGGAATTTTAGATGTTTGAGTTTATCTGTGTGCATTTAGATTTCAAACTAAGCATAAGAGTGATAGAATGTAGGTAGAAGATGCTAGAGCCTCATAGGTGAATATCAACGACATTTTAATTATCTAAAATTTTAAAATAAATGTGGCTGGCTCGGCGCCTGTGGCTCAATTGGCTAAGGCGCCAGCCACGTACACCTAACGTGGCGGGTTCGAATCCCCAGCCCGGGCCCGCCAAACAACAATGATGGCTGCAACCAAAAAATAGCCGGGCGTTGTGGCAGGTGCCTGTGGTCCCAGCTACTTGGGAGGTGGAGGCAGGAGACTAGCTTGAGCCCAGGAGTTGGAGGTTGCTATGAGCTGTGATGCCATGGCACTCTATCCAGGGGGATAGCTTGAGGTTCCATCTCAAAAAATAAAAAAAATAAAAAAAA
>CAUYQV010129568.1:0-68320 GCA_963574575.1 Galagoides demidoff
AGTTACTAGGAATGGAATGGCAGAGCTGCAGGGTGCGGCCCTGTAAGCTAGAGGTTAAGGAATGCAGTAAACAGCTAGGAATGGGGTTTGGGCAGGCTTGTACAGTGAACAACAAAATGGAGTTAGTCTGGCTCTCTCAGAACCACTGACCTGGCAGGACCCCCTGTACTGACTTGAGAGCTGGGAACTCTGGACAAGGCAGGCCAAACTCCCCAGAGTAGGGGAGCCAGTGGGAAGCACTAGCAATACCTTCCACGGGAGGGGGGTGTAGGGAGAGGAGGTGATGAAAGGGCTGGGCCATGCCCAGGAAGCCACCAGAGCAATCTCAGAAAACTGCAGGGACCTGTAACACCCAGGCTGGCCAACCGCAGTGTGGCATCTGTGGTTTCAGGGTGGAGGAGAGTGACAATGGTCACAGCTGAGCCATCCATCAACATACTCTGCACTTGCTATGGGCCCCGGGGGCAGGCACAGCTTCTTTGTAAGGACTTGGATTTTCCTATAAAGCCAATATAAAGGTCTACCCTCCAGCACCAGTCCTGCTTGTCAGGCAGCGGTCCTGCAGCACCCCCTGCTGTCTGAGCTGACAGGGACAGGCATGAGACCCTCGCGGGAGCTCAAGGCTCCCCCCACCTCCTCTACCCACCTCTCACACACACACCCCCACCCACCCCCCCTTTGACAAGGAGGCAGGATTTCCAGGACACCCCCATGCCAAAAGCTGTCTGTGGTCCCTGCTGGCACCCGGCCAACCAAGGAGCTCAGTGTTTAATTTAGAAAATGTGATCTTATTCACTGGGGGACCCATCCCCTGGGTCAGGGGTGTTGAACGGACTGTGCGGAATCTGCCCAGAGCTCCTATCCTGGGATTGAGAGACCATTCCTAGGCTGGGCATGGAGAGAGAGAGAAGCCTTGTCAGCTTGTTGGAATCAGGGCACAACAGGTCTGTGGTCTTGTACTCCTAGGAGGTAGACAACAGCTACGGGTCCCTTTTCTCCAACTAGCAATCCTTCTTTTTTGAACCAAAATGGCGGGAGAAGGGAAGCGTAGTAGAGCCCCCTCCAAGGGAAAACAAAGGTGGGATTGGACGTCTGTGGCAGCGCCCAGGGTGGGGCCTAAGATCACCCCCAGGGAAGCCACCTGGGTGTGTTGATACCTATTTGAGAGAGAAAAAGAAACAAGGACTGGGCCGCACCTATGGCTCAAAGGAGTAAGGCCTGGCCCCATATGCTGGAGGTGGCAGGTTCAAACCCAGACTTAGTCGAAAACTGCAAAAAAAAAAAAAAAAAAAAAAAAAAACCCAAACCAAAAAAACCCAAGGGCTTAGAAGGAGGAAGGAGGGGTCTGCAGCAGTAATGCTGGAAAGCTCTGTGAACTTAGAAAGCGCTGTCAGAGCAGAAGTGTAGGAACCCAGACAGCCTGGTGTCCACCCTAAGAATGTCCTGCTGGTGAATAATCCAGAGTGGCCGAGGGAAGAGGATAGCAGTGACCCAACTGTGGTCAATACAGGAAAATTTTCTGAATGAAATGACATTCTCTGTGGAAGATGTACAGCCAGGGAAGGGTCTTAGAGAAAGAACCGCTCCAGGTAGCTCTTTAACAGTGTTCACTACTTTAGAAACTTCAAGTTCATCTGAGCATCTAAGAAGAAAGGAAAGATCATGGTTAAAGAGCCAAGAATGGGCTGGGTGCCGTGGCTGATGCCTGTAACCCTAGCACTCTGGAAAGCAGAGGTGATGGTCGTGCTTGTAGCTCAGTGGGTAGGGCGCCAGCTGCATACACTGAGGCTGGAGGGTTTGAATCCGGTCCGGGCCAGCTAAAGCAACAATGACAACTGCAACAGAAAAATAGCTGGGCATTGTGGTGGGCGCCTGTGGTTCCAGATCTACTTGGGAGGCTGAGGCAAGAGAATCGCTTAAGGCCAACGGTTTGAGGTTGCTGTGAGCTGTGATGCCACAGCACTCTACCCAGCTTGAGAGTCTCAGGGTGACAGCTTGAGGCTCTGTCTCAAAAAAAAAAAAGCAGAGGCAAGAGGATCCTTTGAGCTCAAAAGTTCAAGACCCGGCTGTGCAAGAGCAAGACCCTGTCTCTACTAAAAATAGAAAAACTATTTCTAATAGTTTTTCAGGCATTGTTTCAGGCATCTGTAGTCCCAGCTATGAGGGAGACTGATGCAGGAGAATCACGTAAGCCCAGGAGTTTAAGGTTGCAGTGAGCTAGGCTGAGGCCATGGTACTCTAGCCTGGGTGATAGAGTGAGACCCTGTCTTGGAAAAGAAAAAATAGATCAAAGACTGGCTTTGAATGTTGTTGCACTAGCCAGGAAGAAGAGAGTGGTAGGGACATTTCATATACAGCTAAGAGAATAGTTACTTTCATCAGAGATAGGGCACATAGCCCAGCTAACATTTCTCTTTAAAATACCCATAGTAGGCTCGGCGCCTGTGGCTCAATCAGCTAAGGCGCCAGCCACGGACACCTAAGGTGGCAGGTTCGAATCCCCAGCCCGGGCCCGCCAAACAACAATGATGGCTGCAACCAAAAAATGGTCGGGCATTGTGGCGGGCACTTGTGGTCCCAGCTACTTGGGAGGCGGAGGCAGGAGACTCGCTTGAGCCCAGGAGCTGGAGGTAGCTATGAGCTGTGATGCCATGGCACTCTACCCAGGGGGATAGCTTGAGGCTCCGTCTCAAAAAAAAAAAAAAATACCCAGAGTATATAGGCTGAATTGTGTTCCGCCTGCAAAATTCCTATGCTGAAAACCCATGTGACTGTATTTGCAGGTAGGGCTTTTAAAGAGAGATTAAGTTAAGATGAGGCTGGGGGGTGGGCCCTCACCCAATCCTTGTAGGAAGAGGAAATGAGGACACACAAATATCACAGGGGTGTGCCCAGAGGAAGGGACGCAGAAGACACAGCGAGAAGGTGGCCATCTGCAAGCCCAGGGGAGAGGCCTCAGAGGAAACCCAAGCTTGCCAGCACCTTGTTCTTGGACGTCTAGCCCCCAGAACCTTGAGAAAGTAAATTTCTGTTGTTTATGCTGCCCTGGCCTATGGTATTTTGTTACGCGAAATATATACAGCCTAGGACATAATTTATCAATAGCTTCTAACCGGCAAAAGTCACAGAAGGCTTGGGAAGAAATGCGAGACGTGCAACAACTAACTGTCCTCAGATGTTGAGAGAAGGCTGAGGACAGTAAGATGGACGGACTAAACAGACAGTACGCAGTAGGAATTGTGAGGAAGAAACTTAGCATTTCAAGACGGAATCTCATTAGGAAGATGATTCAGTGGATGGGTGGGTGGGTGGAGGACGGAGGGAGAAGGATAAATAGAGGCCAGTTTAGTCTTTGCTCTAGAAGTGTCATAATAAAAACAAAGGAAACAGGGTGGGGCCTGTGGCTCAAAGGAGAAGGGCGCCAACCCCATATACCGTAGATGGTGGGTTCACACCCAGCCCTGGCCCCAAACTGCAACGCCCCCCCAAAAAAAACACCCCCAAAATAATTTTTTAAAAAAAGGAAACAGCAAGAACAGATTTAATAAAACTTTTACATTTCAGGGACATGCTTACTGAATTGAGGATCTCTTCATTTTATTAAAGGCTACAGACATGTTTTACACTTTATTAGCACAATATGATAAATAACAAGCCCAGCATTAGAAGCTTCAGGCAATGCAAAGCCTCAGAGAATCCCCTTCCTGCGATCTGCACCTGTGAGCACCTGACAGGTATGGGGTGGAGCTGGCAATGGACCAGGAAGCAGCAGGCGTGGGTTTGGGTCTCTGCGTTGCTCTCGGCCAGCTTTGAGCGAAGGGCATACTATTCAGCCCTGCTATGCCTTGGTCACTTCAGATGGTACGATGCTTATTATGCAGGGTTATTTGAAAACGCCAATGTTGCCCCAGCCTGTGGGTACAAGTGAGATTGTATTGACAACGGAGTTCTGGAATCTCAAAGCCCCAACTTTTATAAAACTCTACCTACTTCTACCTACCTCAAAAGAACCTCCCCAACTGTTTCTGGGAGTTTCTGTTGTCCCTGGTGCTCAGGGCCGGGTGAGCGAATTTGCTTAACCTCCTGGAGAACAGCCACTAGCCAGTTGATAGAGGCATCCCGTCACTCCCTCCCTGTTACTGGAAACTCCCCTTCAGGATCCCCCTGGGTTTCTCACAGAGTGAAAAGAAGCCCCCCTCCCCACAGCGTTCCACGTGGTTCTGCATCAGAGGCACCTGCTTTCTTCCCTTCCCATAGGGCAGACTCAGACTGGGCTGGGGCAGGCAGTGTCCACCCCTCTGGTGTCTCCTCCACATCTGCCTTCCTGCCATCCCCACCTCCCTCAGCAAAGAATAAAGCCCGGGTGCCTCAACCCTGCCCCACCAGAGATTCCACTTGGGTGTGAGGCTGTAGTACAGTGAACTCACAGATACCCACATCACAGGACCACGTCAGGACCAGAAATAGTCTCACATAAGGTCAGGTCAGATTGTGCCACTACATGTGTTTGTGGCAAGCTTAAGAGAACAGTTTTTTTGTTTGTTTTTGAGCAGAGTCTCACTTTGTCACCCTTGGTAGAGTGCCATGGCATCATAGCTCACAGCAACCTCAAACTCTTGGGCACAAGAGATCCTCTTGTCTCAGTTTTTCATTTTTAGTAGAGATGTGGGTCTCACCCTTGCTCAGGTTGGTCTGGAACTTGTGCACTCAGGCAATCCACCCACCTCAGCCTCCCAGAGTGCAGGGATTACAGGTGTGAGCCACCTAGGGCTGAGCTAGGAAAACTGTTTTGGTTGTTAGAGGGTTTTGGAGCTAAAGGATAACCCATGCAATGCACTTTCTGGGCGTGACTGAGCCTGCCTGTCTGGACACCCTTGCCCTGGGGAGAGGTGGGGAGGAAAGGAGAAAGCTGAGCATTTATTCTGTGCATCTGGCTCTTTTGCCTATGTCATCCCGCTAGGGAGTGGAGGCCGGGTCTGAACCTCCCATTCAGGACAAAGGTCAGCTCAGCCTGACCGGGAAGCAGAAAGTGGCCCCAGCTCGGCTACTAATGTGTTTACCCAATGCCTGGAGCAGGTGAGGTTTCCATCTGCTAATCTCCCCCAGCTGCCTCTCCAGGCCAGCAGCAGTGCTGTGAGGAGAGACAGGCCCTGGGAAGCCTCCCTGGAGAGCCTGGGGAGGGGCTGAGCTGAGCCCCCCATGCTAAAACAACTTGACCAACTCCTCCTCCTCATGATGGAGGAAAAGACCTTTCTCTGAGAGGCTCAGCAGAGGCTTGAGGGTCACCTCCAGCTAAGCCCTCCCTTCCTGTTCTCCTGGTACCCTGAGCTGAGAACCATTTCTTTGGTAATAGTGAAACCTGTGGCCCCAGAACACCCTGCACCTGCTCTGGCTCCAGGGCAGGGAGTTAAGCAGAATCAAACCAGGATGTTTGAGACCTCGGAGGCTGTGTCTCCCAGGGATAGATGGATGCAGGCCTGGCATCGAGACCACCCCCTCTGGCTTGCTCTGGGGGCAGCACCTTTCTCCCAAGTGGCCCCTCTCGCACTGAGTTCCCCCAGCCCAGGAAAGGCCTTGGACTCTGCAGGTATCTTCAGTGTCAAACCCTGGCGTAACCACTGGGGGCCAGAGAGGTGATAGATTCAGTGAGTGAGAGGCAGGTTCCATGAAACAGGTGGACTAGAGAAGATTCCCATCCATCCATCCATCATCCATCCTTCCTACTTTCCGTCCATTCATTCAAACAGCATTAATTTATAGCACACACAATGTATCGGGCAAAATGCCTCATGGAGGAATGCCCATCGTGGTTGACGCTATCAGCTGTGCCTGGTGGAGCCCTTTCCTTTCCTAGGAGGTGGGTATTGTTGAAGTAAATGTAAGGGTTGGCCACCTTGTCCTCTTTCTAGTGGGGAGCCACCCCCAGGGAGGAGCCTCCATCCCCCACCCCCAGCAAAGCAGGGTGTTGATAAAGTTTTTTCTTTTTTTATTTTATTGAATGGTAACTATGTACATTAATACACTTCTGGGGGATAAAGTTTTGTTAGGCACAACCACAAAGGCCCCAGTACGCGTGGCCCTGAGCTTCCCAAACACCCTGGCTGGGCACCCCCTCTATAATTCTGCTCCTTTGGGGAGTCCTAGACGCTTCAGCACAGGCCCCACCACCGTGCCCTTTGGCCGTGATCCTGGTGTGCAGGGCAGGTGGGCGTCATGGATGACCTGTCGGACGGTGGCCCGGAAAGTCTTACTGACAAAGCAATAGAGGCCAAAATTGACCACAGTGCTGAGCATGGCTGCCATGTTGGCCAAGTCCAATGCCAGGTGGACCCTCCAGTCCCGGTAGACGGGGGCCACGTACATGTGGTAGAGCATGACAAAGATCCGAGGTGCCCACAGGAGGGTGAATAGTGTGGTAATGCCCAGGAGGATGGCTGTGCTCTTGCCCACCTGGGGGCGCCGCCCAGGCTGGCTCCTTTTCCGAAGTCGGTGGATGATGGCTGAGTTGGTGATCAGGAACACACCACAGGGGATGAAATAGACAGTGAGGCAGTGAGCCCACTTGAGGACTTTGTCCAGCGTGCTAGGAGGGTCGGCATCCCTCCACACATCTAGCCACCAGTAGAAGGGGATACCTGTCAGCAGGGCAGCGCTGAGAACAGTGGCAATGGCCCGGCGGGTACGGCCTGGGGAAGAGGCAGCCCGGTGGTGCAAGGGGTGGCACAGGGCGCTGTAGCGGTCTACTGTGAGCAGGATGGCTATCCAGACCGAGGCATGGTTGGCAGCAAACTCCAGGATGTTTGCTGAGCGCACCACGGCCTGGGGCACTTTGCGGGCCAGCACAGCTCCTTGCAGGAGGAAGCCCACAAATACGATGACCACCTGGGTGACAATATCCGAGGCCGTGAGTGCCAGAAGGTAGTAGTAGGAGGGCTTCCTGGTCCTGGCTGCCAGGCGGGCCAGGGCTGCTGTGGTCAGGAGGTTGACTGACGGCCACCGAGGTCAGAGGCATTAGAAGAGATGGTCAGTCTTTGCTTTCCACCGTGGAGTCATCATCCCTCCCCACCTGCTTGTGCCAGAGGCTGTGCTGGCTTCCCTTTTTCTTCTTTCCAAATCCCTCTTAAAACCGACTTTACCAAGAAGGCCAAGCTGGCCGGCTCTGCCCTGCCTATCCACACTCTGCAGGCCCTGGCTTCACCTTGGTTATGTGCAAGGAACCCACACAGCAGGGTGTCCTCAGAAGCCACCTGCCCTGTGGCATTCCTCTGTAGGGTCTTTTTAGATATTCTGTGTCCTCTGCAGTGGGGACAGGTTCACTTACCCTGTCCTTTCCTTCATCCACATACATCCCCCAATCCCAACTCCTGCTCTTGAAGGACAGCGGCAGCCTGGGGAACTTGTACCAGCCGAGCTTAGGCCTGGAGAGCTTAGTCCCCCAGGACAGTGCCGGTTGCTGGGGTAGGAGACAGCTGTGTGCTCTGATGAGACCTTGGGTTTAGCTGTGAGCACCCCCAATCCTAGCTTTCACTTTCATTCTCTTCTATACCTCCCCGCCCCGGGACCCAGAAAACCCCCCAAAGGCAAGAAGAGACCTGGAGTTTCAGCTCCTGGGTCTCAGGGGTCAGCAGGGAGGATTGGCACCCGCTGAAGGAGGAGCCTCACCCTTGGCTAAGCCCAAGCCCCCAGCCCCCAGGTCCCCACTCACCAGGCAATCCCAGGCCCAGCAGGACACTGTAGTAGATGACAGGGATGACGCCAACCACACACGGGGACCTCTCTGGGATCTCCGGCCAGTGGCCTCCAAACTCTTGGCTCGGTCCACTGCTATTGGATGTGGACAGCAGGGCTGCTCGTGGCTGCCCAGCTAGGAAGGGCAGATCAGCAAGGTCACAGCCTTTGGTCTACCTCCAACCTGGCTTGGCAGCAGCCCCATGCTGACCCTAGGTCTTTCTACTCACCCCTGCTCAGTGCAGACCCTAGTTCACAGCCAGCCAAACAGCGGTTATCTGTTGCTATGAGGATTCTGCCCCCACCTAGCCCCACCCCCTTAGTGGCCTGGCTACTCCGTGGGTGGGAAGAAGTCCCTGGTGGCCTGGCCTGTTGCCACAGAGACATCACTCCCTGTGAGTAGTCACCCTGGACAGCAGAGGCTCTGAGAGAGGACCCAGGGGGCGCTGGGCCTCCTCCACATGGCCAAATGGGGCAGGAGCAGCTGTGCTTTTAACCAGCATCCATGGCTATTCTGAGCCATGGAGTCCCAGCGGCTGCACCACTGTACTCAACAGTGTCCTCTCTCAGGATAGATTTGTATGATTCCCTCTTTTCTAAGCTAAAGAGCACCCTCTTCACAGGCTAGACCACTGAAGCTGGAATTCCCTGGTCTTCAGCTGGGGAAACAGTCTATGGAGATAAGGTGGCAGGTCGGGAAGGACCACCATCCATGTGCTGTGGCCCCTGCTCCCCCCAGACTGCACTGTAAGTCTCTTTAGGTTTTGACTTCCAGCTTTTGATTGCCTGCCAAAGCTGGGGAGGAGGGTGCCCATCACTTGTTCATTCTCAGCATCACCCTCCACAACCCCTCCCAACCCCCAGCTGGGTCCCCCACCTGCCTCCCGTCCTTTGGCCTTCCACCTTATCCCCCAGCCCCATTTCAAGGTACTTTACCTGTGTGTCGTCCCTCAAGCCCCATGCTCCTAGGCCAGGTCCTGGGTCACCTGTGGCCTCTCCTGGGGGTCCCCACAGTTCCCTCCCAGCATCACCAGCTGTACCTTACCCCTGGCTCTCTAAGCAGTTGTTTGCTCCAAGAGGCACAGAGCCTGTTAGCACAGGCGGGTGGAGAGGGGAGGAGGGAGGAGGAGAAAGGAAAGGATGGGGCAGAGGCAGGCACAGGTGGGGGGAGTGAGCTTCTAGTAGGCGCCACTGCTGTGGAGCCTATGGGGCAAATCAGGGTCCCCCAGGGTACATGGGCAGGGTATGGGGTTGGGCTGGTGTGGGGGTTTCAGGAAAGAAGCCCTGGGGGGTGAAGTGGGGTCTATCTTCTCCGGGACAGGGGAGAGAGAAGGGGAAGGGACCGGATGCAGGGTCTCAGCTCTGGATGGGCTGCCTCATGCTCCAGGGTATGCTGCAAACTGACCTTGGCTCAGCTGGGGTAGTCACATTGCAGGGGTGAGGTGGCGAGGACTTTGGAGACCAGCAGAGGATTCCAGTCATCCACACTCTGAAAAGTGTTTGCTGGTGGGGAAGAGAGAAAAGCACTTCTGCCAGGGAGTAGGGGGCCCGTCCTGCTGAGGCCAGGGTGGGGGGTGGGGGTCGAGGCTACGCTGAGGGGGCTGCTGGCCTGGAAGGATGGCAGGAAGCCACACAGTGGACAGCCACACCAGGAGCAGCCTGGCCAGGCTGCCAGAGCCAGCACTGGGAAACCAAGACCTGGTGGCACCCCAAGCTGTTATTTTCCTGGCCCTTGTGAGATGAACTGTCCCTCAAGAAAATCAGTCCCTGGCAAATAAACACCAGAAGGTGCCATGAGTGGGCTGAAAGGGCCCTGGCCTGTGCCCTGCCGCTCCCTTGCCCTGGGGCAGAGTGACCACAGCAGCCCATGGCAGGTGCCTAGGACACAGATACCCAGAGGAGAATCGAGGTTCACCCTGGAATAGCTTCCCACACCTGTCCTCTGGGGATGCAGCAGGGAATTCAGGGAGCTTCCCAGCACCCCAAGTTAGAGCCTGCGTCTGGGTCTGGAGCCACCTCATCTGGAACCCCTAGGTCCCCCTACTCTGGACACCCATATGCAAGGCCTTGCTGCACCCTGGTGGTCACATCCTGAGTCTGCAAGCCTGAGAGTCTCGCAGTTTTGGCAGCCCCCTGGGTGGCACTGGGGGACCAGCATAGTCACTGCCTGCTCGGGACAGACCCCAGGTAGGGTGTTGGGACTCCAGCCCCAGAAAGCCCATGTGGCAGGTGATTCCCCAGGCTGCCACTTTCCTGAGCGTGAGGCCAGGAGTGAGAGCATGGCTCCCCCTCTGAGGGAGCTGCTTACAGTCAACTGGAGAGACCACTGGTGCGTGAGGGAAGGAGGGGCCAGAGCACCTTCCTCATCCCTACATCTTGTTTTTTATCTGTTAGAGTCTTAATACTCTCCAAACAGAATCAATGGCTTCAACCAAGGCTCTCCTGTGGCTTACACAGAAAGCTAAAGCTTTCTGGATGTGGGGCAAGGAGAGGGACAGGTGGACTATGGGCTAAGTGTGCTTAAAGGACCTTCCTGCATGCCCAGCCAGCTTAGCAGCTGCTGTCACTGTGTCTTCCACGCAGAAGGCCTGTTCCAGGAAATGGTCGGATTCACCTGCCGATGGCAGCAGGGGTCCTTTGGTAGTCTTCTCTTGGGACCCACGAAAAGCTCAGCAACCTGGAATGGCCGAGACAAGAAATGCTGTATTTTCCATGCACAGGACACAGTCAACTTGTCTTCCTTGGCAAGTGCCTCCACACTCAGGACAGCAATGACATTCCACCCCGGATGTGGCTGTATGTTTTTTGCATCCCACAAGCAATATACATGCTGCCCACAAGATGAGGATTCACAGTTGGAGATGTGGAGTCTGGAGGACCCACTGCTGGAGTCCTGCCTGGCTCAGTGACAGCAGTGGACAGGGCAGGTAAGGCACAAGCAGGTACCTCAGAGGTGAGGGACCCCTTCTGAGTGGTATCAATTGTTCCCCGCATGCTGCTGTGTTAGTGCCCAGTGCCAGCCCGTGGCGGAAGGGCTTCTTCACACTGAGGCAGACACCTCTGAGCCAGCTGGAAGCAGAGACGTTCCCAACAAGCTGCTCACCTTATTCTTCTTGGTCTCTGAAGTCTTCAGCTACGGCCAGTCCAGCCTGAGCTGTGTGCACCAGGTAGGTAATTCATTTGTTTGTCCTTACACTTTTCATATTCACAGCCCCTACCCCCGAAAGCTGACTCTGGTTCCCTCCATTTTATATAAGAGGAGACTGAGGCTCAGAGAAGTTAAGTGACTTGGCCAAGGTCATAGAGCTGGTGTGTGGCAGTTGAATTTGAACTCAGGTTTGTTCCTCCCCGTGAGCTGTTCACTTTTCATGCCCGTACACAACATTCCAGGGAAGGGAGGGGCCCTGTGAATGTGGGTTCCATGGAGGTGGCAGCTGTGGGCCAGATGGACAACTCAGATAGGGCAGAGCATTCCATCATGACTGCGGTGCTGAGGGGGAAAGCAGATGTGCCCTTGTGATGGGACAGCCTGGCTTCCAATGGGGTGTGAGTCACTTCGGGGAAAGATTCCTTCCTGTTTACCTTTAATGTGCTCTCCTGAGGACATGGGGCCTGGGACCTAAACTCACAATTCCCTGCTCCCTAATCTAAGTGTCTGAGTCACTCACAGAACCCTGACTCAGGACAGTGGACATTAGAGATGTGAGGAGGCTGCCAGGTAGGCTGAGCTGGGTCTGAGGCCTTCCATGGTGTTATCTGTCTGGTGTCTGATCACTCCCTTTATAGATTCAGAAACTCTTCTCCTGGCCCAAGATTGCAGGAGCTTTTAGTTACTTTTATAGCCTGGGAAATTCCTTGTCCAATGAATATCATTATTCCAACTGAAATAGCTTTCCAGAATAAAACTGTGTGGGGTTGTGGAAAGAAAAGTCAAATGAACTCAGCAGTTGAATCCTGGAGTCCAGGTTCAGGCCATGGAGCTGCAGACAAGTCCCCTAGACTATATAAACACTCTCGTCTCCAGCAGGAGGTGACGCGTCTCTCTGGGAATTGTTCTTGCCTGCAAGTTCAGTGGATTTGTTTTAAAGAAATTATGGAGTTTCCAGAACCGTAATTCTGGAAACTGGGGGCAAAAAAAAAAAAAAAAAAGCAGCACTGCAGATGTCCCATCACAAAGCTTGTGTGGGTTGAATGCCCTGCTTCCTCTCTCCCACCCCAAGACCTCCCCATACACACGTATGTATGCACACATATGCACACCAACCACACATGTGCACGTATCACATGTGTACACACATGCACACACACAAATATACATGCACACTCATACACCTACCACACGCATGCATACTCACATACGCAAGTACAAACACTGCACGCTTATGCATGCACACACAGTACACACACACACTCTCCAGCAACTCTCAGACCAAGAAAATGAGAACAGAGAATGCTTCTGCGTGGAAGGGTTTCTAATCACTAGAGGAGGCTCAGATTTAAGGGAAGTTACACATAGTGGGAGGGCTGGGCCTAGTGCAGTGGTGTTGACAACTAATTGATCAAATCAGAAATTTGTTTGTTCCTTCTCTTCTCCATTTCCACTCCTTTGGTTGACTAGAAGAAACAAATGAAAGAAAAAGAAAGGAAAGGATAGGATAGTGGGAGGTGGGGAACCAGAGCTGATCCTCCTGGGTCTTCTTGGTAACCCCGGGCCTCCTACCTCCTTTCACACGTGAACCACCTCTTATCTACTAGGTGGTTCTGGTCTTGGGGAGCACATGACAATCACCTGGGAGCGCTTAGAAAATACAGAAGTCCAGGCCCTGCCCTGGGAATTTGGTTTCCAGGTGGAGCATGGGAGGTGCCAGGGCAGGTGGGCTACCCTTTAAGAAAGAGATGCAGGCTGGCATGGGGAAGAGTGTCTGCTGGAGGACAGTTTCTGAGTAGCAGGCTCCTTATTATCATCAGAACATTCCTGCAGAAAAACACTGTGCCTGGAAGCCTGGCTGCCCCCAGAGGCCGGGGCTGTTCTGTTGCATGGAGACTCTAACTTGCCGGGCTGAGCCAGGATGTGGGGCAGCCCATGGGAAGGGCAGGCGGGCAGCCAGTGATCAAGGGAAGGGATAACGGATCTCAGCAAGGGGAGCCAGGCATGAAAGGCAGGGCAGCCAGAAGGGTTTCTGCTGGGCCAGAGAGCCGCGGCTGTGCCAACCCGGACGAGGCAGGTGCCAGACCCAATTCTCACTCTCTCTGTGGCTCCAGAGGGGGCAGAGCTGCTGGGTCTCCCTGTGCCAGTCAAAGGCAGAAATCAATGCATCGAGCTGGTTTCTGGGATCCAGAAAGCAAGGGAGGGGGAGAGCCAGCCCAGCCCCAGTTCAGGACCTTGCTTTGTAAGCTGCATCCCTGAGAGCCACTTGGTTCAGCTCATGGCCCTCAAAGGGGTCCTTCCCACACAGAGCTGGGCAGGCCCTGCTCACTCCCTGCAGAGGTAAAAACTCAAGAGCATCCCACCCCGCATGTGCTGTGCACACACACGCATGCACAGGCTCCCCCTGGACTCCAGACCTCACCCTCTTCTCTCTGTTGCCTTTGCTTTTGGGAGAGCATTTCTCCAACGTAGCCCTTTGCCTCAGTTTCACCAGAGTGAGGTGCTAAGTGTGCCATGTGCCTCCTTGGAACTCAGGGAATGGGAAAAATCACGGATACAAATTAGGCAGAAGCTGGTAAGAGAAGTTTTTCCAAAAGGTGAACCCAGAGACTCGAGGCTGCCTGGAGATTGCAAATTAAAGGAAGGAAGTGACCAGGCAGGTAGGTGCCCGGCCTCAGGCTGGCTGGAGCGCAGGGCAGGAAGGTGGCCCATGTGCTCTGGGCAGGGGTCCTCCCAACATAGTGGTGCATGGGGTAGGGTGCATCTGCTCAGCCTAGCCCTGCCATCTGACTCACCTTGACTCTTGGAGGGATGACAGTCACAATCCCAATGGAGCTTTCTTTACAGGCCCATCACCCTCCCCAGAATATGCCAGGAACTTTCAACAAAGAACATGGAATTGATATCAATTACCCCTATGGGCCCCTATTGAAGACCTCCTTCCCCTCCTTTCTGGAGAGCTGGCCCACCCCAAAATGGGATTGTGGGAGGAGAGCCTGAGCTGCCTCTTCCCCCACCCCTGCTTCCAGGCCCTGCCTTTGCAGCAGGCTCACCACAGCGCTCCAGCCAAGTGCTGCCAAGCAGCGTGCTCTATGCCAGGGTGGAGGCTGTGCCTGGGGTGCTGAGGAAGGGAGCTCAGGACCTTCGGGCTGGTGGCTGCCAGTGGTCCTGGAGCCCCTTCCCTGCCCTTCAGAGAGCCCAAAACCTCTCAGAGAGGAATGCTATTCCTGCTGGGGTTAAGAGATGGGGGGGGGGGAAGCTCCGGATCTGTTCCCCTTGGGGGCCCAGTGGCAGCACAATAGCCCCTGGGCCTGCTGCTCTCTGGCTTAAGTGGTTGCCTGGGCAACAGCTGGGGCCAGTTTCCACCAATCCATGGCAGAGGCTGGGTGGGGGGAGGGAGGCCCAGCAGGAAGGGGGTGCTGTCCCCTTGTGTGGGATCCTATATAAGGAAGAGGGATGTGAACGGAGTGACCTGGGCTTCACTGTCCCTGGAGTGAACTTGGGGGCAGAATACAAAGATGCTTAGAATAGGCTACTCCAAGCCTGGGTCCTGGGGTAACTTCTGGGCCATCTTGACCTTGGTGGGGCTGATCACACGTGCAGGTGAGTGGGCAGGGGGACTGGTGGGGTGCAGGGCTGCGTGGAAGGGCAGGACCTTCCAGCCCTGGCTGTGTACAGCAGGCCTGGAGGGGGCAGTGTCCAGCCAGCAGGGAAAGCATAGGGGAGACTCTCCACGGCTCCATGGACACATCTCCCTGGAGGGAGGAGGACAGCCTGCCTTAGAGGGAAGGAGGGGCTGGATAGGCAGGCAGGGATCTTAAGGACAAGAAGACCTTATCCATTGCCCATTGTCCCAGGCAGAGGCTGGATGGGGACACTATCAGCATTGAGGTCCTTCGAAGTGACAGCTTGGGGAAGCGAGACTAGGAAATGTACCACCTGCTTCTCTCTCACCCTCCCCTTCTCCCTCAGTGTCCCCCTCTCACACAGATGCTCTGCTCTCCACTTCCACACTCGCCATGCCCCTCCCCCGTGTGCTTGTGTGTGTGTGTGTGTGTGTGTGTGCGTGCACGTGCATGCAGGCAAGTGTCTGGGGCCCATCTGTCGTCAGGCGCCCTCCCTTCTTCCCTCTGCAAGGCTCCTCTCGCTGTTCTGAGCTTGGGAAGGCTGCTGACAGTGTCTTTGTAACTGAATACACATCCCCATCTGATGTTCCAGCATCCTTGGAGCAGAAGGGCCCTGCCTGGACATGTAGTCACCCGAGAGCCCCATGCTAGCACCCCTGGCTTCTGTATTTTCTCCCGTACCCCACAGGCTGCTTGTCTCACAGATCGGAGCCCCCTCTGTGCCTGCAGCTTCATGTCCTGCCTGCCTCTCTCTCTGGTGGCTGCTCTGGCCTCCCCACCTTCTCTGCTCCTCCTTCAGGGACCTTTGCAAGGCTGATTCCTCTTTCTTGACACTTACTCATTCCCTGGCTGGCTCTTTTAAGGCTAGAATGTGTATTGTGTACTTACTACTTATCTAGTAGCCAATTTGTGATTAATGGGCATTAAGAACTAGGATTATTTTGCCCACTGCCATATTCCAAGTTCGAGAACGTCTGGCACATACAAGGTGAACATCTGCTAGTGAAGGCACCACTTGTGGCAACTCTGCGGGGTCAGGTGGACAATTCTTCAGGAGCTGAGGGGGTGGGGACCAAGAATTTCCTCAAGCCTTTCCTGAGGTTCTGGCATCGTGGAGACCGGTTATGGGAATGTTGCCCCAACCCTGTTTCATGAACTCTCCCTGCGTGAAATCTACCCCTTCTAAGAGCATCCTTTCAGGGTCTGCAGTGCTCATGGGCACCCTCTGCTCACACTCATGCACATGTGTCTCCAGCTGGTCCCTCTGCACCCCTAGACTGAGGCTGTGCTCTCTTCCTTCCCAATGCAGCCCAAAGAGCCGATGTCGGTGGTGAGGCCGCAGGCACCTCCATCAACCACTCCCAGGTGCTGCTCCAACGCCTGCAGGAGCTGCTGCGTCGCGGCAATGCCAGTGATGTGGTGCTGCGGGTGCAGGCTGCAGGCACTGATGAGGTGCGGGTCTTCCACGCCCACCGCCTGCTGCTGGGGCTGCACAGCGAGCTGTTCAGGGACCTGCTGAGTAACCAGAGTGAAGTGGTCCTGCAGGAGCCCCGGGACTGTGCCGCCGTCTTCGACAAGTTCATCAGGTGGGGAGGGGGAGCACTGGGGGAGGCTTTAATCCCTTCTTCATCCCCTGGCTCCTTCACCCACAGGGTTGTGGAAGCAAGGCCCTTGGAGGTCATTACATCCACCCCCAGATGTCACTGGGGTGGCATTGCCTCCTGCATGTCTTTTCCCACCTCCCTCTTGTGCACTGTGGCACAGCTCCTTGCCTTTCCCTGTGTGCTCTGTGTAGTTTGATGTCACTCCCCAGCTCTGTTAACCCTCTCAGAGCTGTTTCCAAACCTGGTCAGGAGAGCTACAGATTCCTGGGCCCCACCCTTGATCATCAGTTTCAAGTGTAGGATTGGGACCAGCCATCATTTTCTATTGTAAAGCTTCGATGTGGTTTTGCTGTCCAGCCAGGTTTGGAAGCACAGGCTGGGGAGCTGATGAAGTTAGCCAGCTCTCTCCTCCACCTCCCTGCTTCCTGCCAGTATGCTGCACAGGGCACCATTCACACTATAGTCTAAGAAACTAACCCTATTCTAATGCCTTAGATAAGACAGTTGGAAAATTCCAGACATCACTTCCAAGGTCCAGACAACAAGGAGAATAAAACAGATGGGCAGAAAGGGTCTTCCTGTTACCGTGAGTCAGTTGCATTTAACCAGCCTTCCCCTAAATCCTCTACCCTGCTCCAGTGACATCTCACTGACTACAAGTTAGGCATGTGGCCACACCTAGGGAGCCTAGGAAATTCAATCTTTTATTCCCAGAGGCAAATATTAAATAGAGAGGGGAGATGTGATGTTAGGGCACTCCCACAGAGCCAAGTGGGGTGCCGTGTGTTGGTGGGGTGAGCAGGGGCTCAGAGGCAGATGAGATGACAGCAAGAGACAGCCAGTGATGACCAGCAGAGCAGAGGAGACAGACACAGGGAGAAAGGTGAGCTGTAGAACGAAAAGGGGAGGGGTAGGAGGAGAGTAACTGGTGACCATCTACTTCAGTGTCCTTGATTGTCACAGTAACCCTGAGGGATGGGTGCTACTCCCCATTTCCTAGATGGTTAGCCCAAGGTTCATGGAAGATAAAATACTTGTCCAGAATTGTGGCCAACAGGTGGTAGGACCCCGAACTGAACGAGACAGGAAACCTCACAGCGGTAGAAGCCACCTGTTTTGCTCCAGCCTAGCATTGTGCACTGTCTAGAGGCTCGCCATTCCCTCCAGCAAGGGAAGGAAGGGGCTGTGAAGTAGGAATGGCCTGAGTGAGCTCTTGCAAGGAAAAGACAGGAAGCCTCAGAACCCATTCTCACCCCGAAGCTGGGAGGCCAGGTCCTCTCTGGACTCAGAGAAAAAGCAGCTCTGTGTGGGAACCGCAGGACCCCGCTCTGACTCAGCATCACCTCTCCTCAGGTACCTGTACTGCGGCGAGCTGACCGTGCTGCTGGCTCAGGCTATCCCCCTGCACAGGCTGGCCACCAAGTATGGCGTGGCCTCCCTGCAGCGCGGAGTGGCCGACTACATGCGCGCGCACCTGGCGGGCGGCGCGGGCCCGGCTGTGGGCTGGTATCACTACGCTGTGAGCACTGGGGACAAGGTCCTGCGAGAGAGCTGCCTACAGTTCCTGGCCTGGAACCTGTCAGCTGTGGCGGCCAGCGCTGAGTGGGGCGCCGTGAGCCCCGAGCTGCTAGCGCAGCTGCTGCAGCGCTCGGACTTGGTGCTGCAGGACGAGCTGGAGCTGTTCCACGCGCTGGAAGCCTGGCTGGGCCGCGCGCGGCCGCCCCTCGCCGTGGCCGAGCGCGCACTGCGCGCCATTCGCTACCCAATGATCCCGCCGGCGCAGCTGTTTCAGCTGCAGGCGCGCTCGGACGCCCTGGCGCGCTATGGCCCAGCGGTGGCCGATCTGCTGCTGCAGGCCTACCAGTTCCACGCCGCCTCGCCGCTGCACTACGCCAAGTTCTTCGACGTCAACGGCAGCGCCTTCCTACCCCGCAACTACCTCGCGCCTGCCTGGGGCGCCCCGTGGGTCATCAATAACCCAGCCCGCGACGACCGCAGCACCAGCTTTCAGACGCAGCTGGGCCCGAGCGGCCACGATGCAGGCCGCCGGGTCACGTGGAACGTGCTCTTCTCACCGCGCTGGCTGCCTGTCAGCCTGCGACCCGTCTATGCGGACGCCGCGGGCACCGCGCTGCCCGCCGCGCGCCCTGAAGACGGCCGGCCGCGGCTGGTGGTTACGCCGGCCAGCAGCGGCGGCGACGCGGCGGGCGTGAGCTTCCAGAAGACGGTGCTTGTGGGGGCGCGCCAACAGGGCCGCCTGCTCGTCCGCCACGCCTACAGCTTCCACCAGAGCAGCGAAGAGGCTGGCGACTTCCTGGTGCACGCCGACCTGCAGCGGCGCAACTCGGAGTACTTGGTGGAGAACGCCCTGCACCTGCACCTCATCATCAAGCCAGTCTACCACACTCTCATCCGGACCCCCAAGTAGCCCTGGATTGGGAAATAGAGGCCTGGAAAGTCCCAGGGGTCCAGGAAGGCGAGGCGGAGGTGGCTACAAACTCAGCCCTCAGGGAGTGGCCAGGCAACCTTGGGGCTGGGTGGAATCCGGAGATGGGTAGTAGACCAGATGCCTTGTTTCTCAGCTGCCCTTACATGGAACACTATGTTCTTGGTCTAGAATAAACCGATGCTTACAGAGGTGAGGGGATGCTTGAACTACCAGTCCCTGGGTGTAAACTGCTCAGAGTCCCACAAGCCTGCAGTCCTGGTGCCCTTCACTGAGCTTTTTCTTGAGAGCCCCACCTAGTCGCAGCACAGGGCAGGTAAGAACACCCCAATGGCCAGAGACCTGGCCAGCCTAAGAAGACCGGGGCACCCCAGTATCCCTTGCAGGAAATTTCTCACCTTGAAACTGAGGGACCTGACTGGGCAATTTCTGATTCCCGACCGCCAGTGGGTAACCACCTCATCTGGACTGTGAGGTTCTCTGTACTCTGGAACACCCTAACTCCCCATTCGCTCCCTAGGAGGGGCTCTGGTGAGGTGTGAAGGATGGTGGGATGGGGGCATGGACTCAGGGTCTAGATAAACCCTTTCCCCAGGGTTTGAAGGCTGGTGCTATACAGCTAGCCGAGGGGAGATGGTCTGTGGGGGGAGCCGGCATGGAAGGGAAAGGAGTTGGTGGAATCTTAATCAGTCATGGCCACTCCACATTCCAGACAAGGTCTAGTTTCCAACACAACCATCAAGACCCAAATGGGATTTTACTGTTAAAAACAAGAGGGGAAAAGCCACTACCAAGTAACAAAATCGGATCCAGATTCCCTCCCCCACCCCTAACCATAATATCAGAAATGCCTGTTGGCCCCTCCCCAACCATCCAGGATGCCCTTGCTGTGGAGGTGGGCCAGCAGCCTCATCTCAAGAACAGCTCCTCTCCCAGAATTCCAAGGCCAAGACTGGCCACAGGTCTGTGCAGGGTTTTGGCAACAGCATTCTGTCCAGAGCTGGGAGGCCAAGGAGCCCAGCCATTCTGGAGGCATCTCCCTGGCTTCACCTCCCTTCCCAGGTGGCACTGAAATTTTGGATGGGTTGGGAAGACACCCCTGCAATTCCTGGATTGCAGGAGCCCTGGCCTTTTGAAACCCTGAGCTCCCACTCCCAGGTCATCCCCATTTGCCCAGCCTCCACCTCCCATTCCCTGCTACACCCCATTTAGTCTTGGGCAGCAAGAGAGCTAGTCCCAGGCAGAGCCCCTCATTTATGCCGGAAGCGTCCATCTTTTCCATGGGTGCTTGTGCCGTGGGGCAAGTGGGGCCCACGAGTAGCCCGTCGGGAAATTCCAGCTGGGTTAGGGTGAACAGCAAGGGGTGAGGTGTCCCCAGGGCCTGCAACAGGGGCAGGGCCAGGATTACTGATTTAGGAATGCTTCTCCATCATCTCTAATCACCCAGTGGCCTCGAACTTCCTGGAGGCTCAACCCCAAGATGCCCATAGCAACCCCAAGTCCCATAGCAAGGGACAGCCCTCCTTTTCCCCTCCCTTGTTGGTACTGACCTGTGTTCTGACTTGGAGGGAGTTTGACCTTGGCCAAAGGCAGCGTGACCTTTCCTGGATGCCGGGTTCCAGGCGACGGGCGCATCCTGTGTTCCACAGGACGGGAGTGTCCTGTGGTCCCCAGAAGGTGTGTCTTGGGGCAGGAGAGCTGTGTTGGTTGAACAGTGAGGTGAGGCAGAGATCTGTTACCAGGATCTGTCCCAGCAACAATGCCAGCCTGAGGACAGAGACTTTGTGGTGCAGGCTGAAGGTGCCCTGGGGCCCCAGGAGGAATCTAGCCTTATCTCCCATCCAAAGAAGCCCAGATATCCCACCTCTGGCTCCTCGCCTCACCCCTTGCCCCGTGACCTCGAAGGACCGGGACCTCCGTTTTCTCCTCTTGGCTTCCAGGGACTCCTCCCTTTTCTTGCTTGGATTTTTCTTCTGGCCATGCAGCCAGGACCCAGGGCCGTCACCTCGATGCCCAACTGCCAAGGGCAAGGCCTCGCCAGTGCTGCTGGAGAGGTTGTCCTCGCTGGCAGCGTGCTGCAGCGTCGGGCTGGGCGGCCGTTTGCAGGCCAACTGGCCGGGTGGCTGCACGTCGTCAGCTTCACTCAGAGACTGCAGGGACAGGCTGCTGCGCTCTGTCGCGGCCGCCAGCAGGTGGCGCCCTTCAGTGCCCAGGGCCCGGGAGCGCCTCCGGGCAGCCTTCACTGAGATGCACTTGGTGCCGGTCAGGATCTCCTTCCTCTCTGCAGGGGAACACAGGGGGCACCCAACCCTGAATCAAGGCCTCCTCCCAGCAACCTCCTCTGCCATAGCAGAAATGGGAAGGAGCCAGACTGCTTGGGTTTCAATGCCAGCACCTCCAGTCTTGCCATGCAAGAAACTTGGGACACCTTTCTGAGCCTCACTTCCATCTGTAAACAAGAGATGGTAAAACCAACCCCATAGGGTTATTTCAAGAGTTAATTGGACTTAACCTGCAGCATCCAGGAGGTAGGAATTCAGTTGGCATCTACTATTACAATTCGAGGGCATGATTCTAAGTGCCTTGTGTTCTCCCAATTTCTGATTGTGTTCACAGCTCTCTGTGTGTGTTTGAGCAAGTGGCTAATCCTCTGGGGACACTAGGGCCTCTGTAGAATAGGCAGCACCCAATGCATAGGTGCACTTTGCAGTGCAGAGGGCACGAGGGCCTTGGGGCCAGGAGATCTGAGCAGTTTAGAAGAGGACAGGTGGGGGTGGGGGGTGGGCAGGGTCACACACACCTTTATGGGATAAGGGGATCTCCGACAGATTCTCGCTACTGTCGGGGGAAGAGTTGATCCGGCTGCCTAGGCTGTCCTGAGTGGGGACCTGCAGGGTGAAGAGGTTGGGAGGAGGGAGCCCCTGCCCTTGAACTCAGTGGGGACCCCACTGCCGCACTCAGCAGAGTCAGTGGGGCCTCAGGGGTGGCGGCCATTTAGGAGAGGCTCCATTCTGATGGCTGTGTGTCCACCCCTGTGCCCCTACCCCCAGCAGGGGAACTCTCAGGGCTAGTGGGTGCTCTGAGCTCACCTCCTGGCTCACCAGGCTGCCAATCTGGATGGGAGGTGGGGTGGGCACAGAGGAGCTCTTCATCTGCCAGGCTCTGGGACTGGCCTTGAACACATGGTGGACTTCACTGAGGCTGGCAGAGGAGGATGGGTGGCTGTTGGCCAGGCTGGTCCCACTGAAGTCCCACCCCCAACCCCAAGGGACCTTTCCTGGATGCCGGGTCCCACCCCCAACCCCAAGGGAGAAGCTGGTGGTGTGAAGGAAGAGAGAACCCAGGAGTCCTGGCTCCAGACAATGTCATCTCCTCCCTTTCATTCTGGCTCTCTTTTCCCCATTTAGGCCTGATCTGGGTTGGCCTCCCTGGGTCAGAGCACAGCATGGGGGCTGGAGCAGGTGGTCACTGGTCTCACCTCTCCGTGCTGAGGGTGGGGAGGGCGCTGCTCTGGACGTGCTGAGTGTCAGAGCTCAGCATCTTCACACTCTCTGGGTCAGAATCTGGGGTCAGTGTGGCTCCTCCCACAGTAATTTTGGGCAAAGAGCTGTCCTGGGGGTGGGGGGGACGGGAGAGATAGTCAGAACTAGTCCTGGACCAGGTAACAGCACAGGGATGGAGGGACAGACCAGGGGCTGGAGGTCCCAGAAGGACAGTGGGCTTGTGTCTCCAAGGGTAAGCTACGGGCTGCTAGGCATCTCCTAGTGGCATTGCCTAATGGCCTGGTCTCCTGGGAGGGTATCTGGAGCCATTTGACCAACCCTGGTTCTCAGACTCTGTGTGGAGACAAGTGCCAGAGAGGAATGCCCAGGATGGTGATCTCACTCAGGCTTGGCAAGGCTTTGGGTGAGGTAAGAAGGGAAGGAAATCCCCTCCCTGGGGTGCTGCCATTGTCTTGGGCACTGGTCCCTCCCTTGGCACAAGTGCCCAGGCCCAGGTGCCCACCTGCAGGGCCCTGGAGGCTACACGGTCCATGATGGTGGCCCGCTCCAGGCTGCCCTCCTCCAGCTCCCTCAGGTACGCTTCGTAAAGCTCCTCCAGATGTTGCGGCACCGCCAGGTTGTAGTCTGCCAGGGGAGGGGTAGGGCTCAGCGCGTGACCGGGGCCTTCCGCAGGTGGCTCGGATGCGTGGGGCGCGGGCCCTACCGTCGATGACCTGCCGCTGGCCCTGGATGATCTCGTCGCAGAGGCTGCGGTGCTGCTCCAGGCGGCGCACGGCCTCGCGGCGGTGGCGGAGCGCGCCATTGCGGAGCAGCGCGTGTGACTGCATCTCCGTGTTCTCCACCTCCAGCTCGTGCACGCGGCACAGCAGGCTGAGCACCTCGCGCTGCTCCTCAGAGCCGACACGCCGAGGCAGCGTTTCCTCCAGGCGCCGGCCCCGCACGCGCAGCTCCCGGCAGCGCTGCTCCAGCGCCAGCTGCAGGGGGCACGGGGTGACCACCAGGCCCCAGTGAAGGGCCCCAGTCCTCGCCTCTCTGGGCCCTGGACTCAGCATCAATGCAGCTGGAGCTCTAAGCCAGGCCAAACCTCTAAGATCCATCTTGGGCTGTGCAACCACGGGCTGCTCCAAGTTGGTCCTTCTGTGCCCACTGTCTCACAGGCCTGACCACAGCCTGCTCCTGGAACCAGCCCTCTGGACAACTGTTCAACCCCAGCCTATCCGAGCCCTCAAGGCTCACCATACTCTGAAGTTTTGGATATGCCCAAGAATAGAAGGCAGAGATTTGTCATCTGAAAAAACTCAAATCACAACATTGCCATTCCCTGAGTCCTTGGTATGTGCCAAGGACACACCCAGCAAACCCAGGAAGGCTGCACTTTGACTGCTCCCATTTTACAGATGGGAAATGTGAGGCACAGAGAGGTCACACAGGATTTGTGGCTAGAGCACCCAGATCCCACTGGTCCCCTAGCCCCCAGTCCCTCTGCCCCACATCTCAAACCCACTGTCCCTGCCCCCCAAATTCCACACACCTTCTGCTTACGAAGGTTCTTCTGCTCGCCCACCAGGGCTGCGATGCTCTCCCGGGCTGCGGCCACCTCTGGCGGCTCTAGGACATCTGGTTGGTCTGGTTGGTCCTCGCCTGTGTCAGAGTCCTTCTCGCTGTCATCCTTGGTGTAGGATTCCTTCCGCTGCTCCTCCCGCCATTTGAGGGCCCGGCGTGACTTTTCGTGCTCCCAGCTGCCCCACCCAGAAAAACATGTGATTCAGGCCAGGAGGGCAAGGGATAGGGTTCACAACCTCTGCTTCTCTCTCCTGGGACCAGGGTGGAAACTAGAGGGTCCTCAAGCAGGGGATGCTTACCCGGCAATGGTGAGCAGATGGCGGGAGGTGTCGATCTGGACCTCCATGGCATGGTTCTCCAGCTCCAGCAGGCGCCTCCGCACGTCCATCTGCTCCTGGAACGCGTTGATGAGCTGCTCCCGAAGCTGTCCTATTTCAGCCTGTTCACCCTGCCCACTGTGCAGTTGGACCTCGGCTACCCAGGGCGTGAATGTGGGAGAGTCAGTGAAGGGGGCAGGTTCAGGCCACTCTCCTCTCTTTCCTGCCACTTTCTGCTTCCATTTCCTGTCCAACCACTTCCTCCAAGAAGATGTCCTAGCTGACTGTCTCCTCCCATAATCCACACTCACATTGGGTGTTTAGGCCACTGCCCAGAGGTGACTCCCAGCTCCTCTGTGTGAACTGGGCCTCGGCTAGCCCTTTCAGCACCTTTGTGCCAACTTGGAAACTTTCCTGCCATCTATTGGGAAACCATCACAGCAAACATGTGAAGGAGCTAAGGAAATTTGCCCCAATATAGGATTCCTTGATATAAAGACTATTTTGGATTAAAGGCCATTCATAATCAGGGAGCATTGAAAGGGGCCTTTCCTCTATCTACGTAAAACCTAAGTAACCTGATTGAGAATCAAATAGGGGCTGCTTATTACATGATAAGCAGACTTTCTTATTACATGATAATAGACCTGGCCTCAGGGTCATTTGAAGCACTATATCTGTCTCAGGTTAATCTACAGATCAATCTGTTTCCACCCACCTACACACATCCACCTAGCAACCAGTTGCTGCTTGTATACTTTCGACACTCTCCCCCCTCCCTTCCAAAAGACATCTATAAAAGTCTCTGACCATCACTGAGACTTCAGGTAATCATTCTTGTGATTCCCCCCGTGTGCATGGTATTTGGAAATAAACATTTCTCTTATTAATCTACCACCATTGTGAGCTGATCTTTCAGTGAACCTTAACCAAGGGAAAAGGGCAGGTTTTGCCATGATCCCTTCACACAAAAGTCTCCAAGGGAACAGAAGCTCTTGGTGATGATAGCAAGGCCTCTTGGCCCTCTGTGCAGCACCCGGAGTGACCCACTTGCCTCTCACAATCTGAGCCCACTAATCTTCATGGCAGGTTTCCCAACCAGAGATCACCATCCCTTTTCACAGTTGAAGGCTCAGAGCAGGTGCATGCCTAGCCCAAGGCCACTCAGCCAGAAAAAGCCTAAGTTTGGATCTGAATCCCGCACAGTTTGAGCCCAGAGGAACATGCGAGGCAGTGGGCTGTCGGAGATGGGCTCCACACCTTGGATGTGGCGTATGTCTCCCCGTGCCAGCCGACCCCGGGCCTGGCCCCGCCCAGCCTGTTCCTCGATCTTGCACTTGAGCCGCTGGATCTCGCCCCGCAGGTCAGAGATGATGCTGGTGTACTGGGCAATGTGGTAGGAGACGTTGAGCAGGTTCTGCTTCACCTGTGGGAACGTGGGATGGGCCATGGGGGGATGGACACCCCAGGCACCCGGTCTTCCTCCCTGTACCAACCAAGGCTGGCCTGGGGGTCCTTCCTTTTATTCTTCCCCCGCCTTTCTGGATGACAGTAATGGCCTCCTTGGCTCCAACTCCACAGCCTCCTATTACACTTCCATGTTGCTGCTAGAGCCACACTCTTAAAATGCTGCTTCTTCTGCTTAGCAACCATCAGTGGCTCCCTACTGCCTAAGGGGAATGCCTAATTCCTTCACTTGGAGGAGAAGGGCCTCCACTACCGCTTCAATTTTCTTTTGACTTATTGCTCCCACATATCTGCTCTGCTGGGGACCACCCTGCTCTTTCCATGCCCACACCAGACATTATGCCCTCTCTGCCTTTAGAGCACTGGTTCTCAACCTTCCTAATGCCTCCTAATGCTATGACCCTTTAATACAGTTCCTTATATTGTGGTGATCCCCAACCATAAAATTCTTTTCAGTGCTACTTCATAACTGTAATTTTGCTACTGTTATGAATCAGAATGTAAATATCTGATAGGCAGGATGTATTTTCATTGTTACAAAGGGGTCGCGACACACAGGTTGAGAACCGTGGCTTTAGAGCTTCTCTTTTCCTGCTCCTACCCTTCTGGAATGTCCTCCTATCCTTCAGGGTCCTCCTTACTGTCCCCAAAGAACTACACTGGATCCCACCAGCCTAGCCCACCTCCCATTCCCTGACCTGTCTCAGCACCTGCTATTGACAATATTCTGAACTATCAATGAACTATGTCGAGAATATATCTCCTCTTTCCCATTAAGCTCCTTGAGGGTAGGAATACAACTTAAAGCATCAGGACACAGGCTGAAAATTTTAAATGTTGGAAGATGTTCAGTGCATGCTATCTTACCCTTATCCATTTCCAGCCCTCTGCATGCAAACAGGTTGAGACAGATTCTGACTAAGGTGGCAGGGTTCCAACATGTTTATAGAGAGGGCAGGACTTGGAAACCAAGCAGACCCAGGCCCATCTCAGCACCATCACTGACCAGATGGGGGGTCACTTAACCTCCTTTAGCCTCATTGTCGTAAACTGTACCATGGGGGCAGTGATAACACCTGCCTGATTTGGAGGATCAAATGAGATATAAAGAGATAACAAATGAGACAATTGAAGGGCTCCGAGTGAGTGCTCAGTCAAGGTTGCCTCTTATGAAGACTATCAGAGTGAGATGCTTTGAAAACCCGAAGGTCTGAAGGAGCATCTGAAGAAGGGAAGAAGGAGAGGACAGAGGTGGAGGGGGGACACAGACCTGCAACAGAAGACAGGCCCCTCGGGAGCTATGGGCTTCTGGGCAGACAAGCAGGTACAGGGAGGTCACAGGTCACATTGGGCCGAGGAGTGAGGCCAGTGCAGCAGTGGCCGGTGCCAGAGAGTATGGGGTGGGGTGGGGCAGAGATCGGCTCAATAGCCTGAATACTGGTTCAGGAAGGTGTGGTCTGGGGGACAGGTCTGGGCCCTCACCCTGGTCTTAATGTTCTTGGCCCGGCCAGCATAGGTCAGGGTGTTCCGGGACTCCTCGAAGGCGCTGCTCGCTGGACTGATGTGAGCAATCATCACAGTGCGGCTATTCCCCCCCAGGGAGTCCTGGGTGGGGAGAAAGGGCGCTCAGGTCAGCCGGGACCTCCCCAGGCCTTCCCCGTCAGGCTGTCTGAGATGCCCTCTGCGGCATGTGTGGGTTTTCTCTCTCCCTCCTTCTCTCTCTCTTTTCTCTCTCATAACTCACACGAAGTGATATAGAGAAAGTCCCCGGCCCCAGCAATGGCCACCTGTGTTACCTTAAGCAGCACCTTCATCTCTAATCCTCAGCTTCCTCATCTTATAAATGGCAGTGGTTTTTCGATTGCCCCACCTGTCCTGCTTGTGGGTGCAGTAATGACAGTGGCTGATGGCAGTAAATGGTGGCTGTGATATTAGACCAGGGAGACCGGTTTGGATCCTACATCCAGCACTTACTAGCCAAGCTCTCAAGAAAGTTACATCTTTGTCATGGGCGGGATGGGGGGTCTCAGGTTCAGCTTCTTTCCCTCCTTGCTGCCCACCCTTTAGTTAGGGTGGCCAGATAAAATACAGGACACCCAGCTGAATTTGAATTTCAGATAAACAAGGAATAACTTTTGTAGCATAAGTATATCGTAAATATTACACGGGACCTACTTATACTAAAATGAATTTTGTTGTGTATTTGGCATTTAGACTTAGCTGGGTGTCTGTGTTTTTACCTGTTGAGTCTGGCAGCCCACCCTTGGAATGCAGCCCCTGGCCCCTGCTGTAGCTGGTACCTTCAGGAGCCGAGTGAGCTTGCTGTCACGGTAGTTGACATACTTGTTGCTGGCCTTGTCGCTGAGTGCATTGATGCAGTTGCCCAGGGCTAGCAGGGAACGGTTGATGTGGGCCCCCTCCTTCATGCGCTGCCCACGGTTCTGTGTCTGGGAGGTGAGCAGAGGGCGTAACTATGGCCCTATTGTGCAGGAGTCTGGGTTTTGCCCCAGCCGCCCCCTCCCCCTGACAATGCCCTGGTAATCCTGGGCTAGGAACTCCTTCCTCTCCCTCAGGGCCCTGAAGTGTAGCAAGGACTTGTAAGAGGGCCTTGTCCTGCCCTCTCCAGCGTCACAGAGGGCTGAGGTGGCTGGTGTCTGTCCCCCAGAGCAGGCACCCCAGCATGGCCTGTTTTGAAGCACTGGGAATGACACTGCAGGGAAGTTGTGGTCCACTCTGCCCAGGCTGGCAATGCTGAGACCAGCTGGCTCCAGTAGCTGGAGGGCACGCCCTCTCCCCTCCCAGGCCACTCCCCCAGTGCCCCTTTCAGGAAGCCCTCAGGGCTTTCCTGGAAGAGAAGGATAAGTTTCAAGAACTCTGCCCTGTTCCAACCCAGCTTCACAAGTTCAAACATGAAAGGTTGTTCATTCTCTCTGGTGCTGTCCTTTGCCTTGCATTTGTGCTAACCACAGTGACATCACCCAGCCTCCTTGCTCACATGACCATAAAACTGCCAGGTCTGCCCGCAGGAGGGAGCCTGAGCCCATACCTGCTGGGTGGTACTGCTGGGCAAGTTGGGGGGATGCTAGGAGTAGAGGACAAAGAGTTGCCAGAAAAGGGTGACAGGGACCTTCTCTGCTCCTTGACTGCTGTGATTGTCGAGGGAGGGCATTGTTCCCTCTGTCCTCCACCCCCCAGGACCCAGCCTCACCTGGGAGGCACGCTCAGAGCCGGCCAGGTCTATCATGAACAGGCGGCCCTGCCGCACCTCCTGCAGGACATCTTTGACCCGGCTGCGCTGGCGGACGGCCACCTGCAGCACTGCGTGGGAACGTGAGGATGTCTGGTTGGCAGCTGTGGGCTCCTGGGTCCTCTGCCGGTTTCCCTTCACCAGCAGCTGCATGATCTGGGCAGGAGGGAGCAGAGGCAGCTCCTGAGAACCCATAGAGATGCCTCAACAGAAAGAAGGAACCCCCGGGGATAGGCAGGGAGGGCCCTGCCTGCAAGGGCAGGCGGTGGTGGGCTCTACAGGCTGAGGGGCCTGGGGAGTGGCCTCAGCAGTCTGAGGTCAGGTGTCTGTGTAAACAGAGGGGATGTGCTGCCTGGTCACTCTCCCAGGGTCAGCATGATGGCAGGTGCCACTACTCAGGATTGTCTGCCCCAGCCCCATCCTCAGCCTAGTAGGCAGCAGCTCTCTGGCTCCAGGCTCAGCCCCTCCATGGCCTGGCTGGATGCACAGAACTTGCCTCTTTAGCATTGATGGTGGAGACCTCAGTGATTCCGGCCACCTGGATCACCCCTTTGGCGTCTTCCCTCAGCTCCAGGTACCCCAGGGCAGGGTTCAGCAGGTCCCGGATCATCTCGTTGTAGATCTGATGGGACCAGTGAGGGCAGGTCCAGGCCAGGGCCAGGTTCCCTCCCTCCCACACATGAAGAGGACCACAGGTGGCACCTTCTGAGCCCCAGGTTCCTCTTGAGCAAAGGCACCTGCCTACCTATGAGGCCAGGGATGGGCTCCAACATCTATGGGGAACATCGAGCTGTCAGAGCCAGGGTTACAGGAGGCTTCTGAACCAAGCGGGACTCCCTGTGTGGACAGGCTGGGCACTGGCCAGAGTTGGGGACCAGACTGATGCCAGAACCCCCTTCCCCTGCCAGGAGAGGGCCCTGTTTATTGCTAGGCAACCCTCATGCTACTTTCAGGGGTGCCCCTCATACAAAGTGAGTCTTGCTGGCTGAGTCAACACCAGGCCAGCAGGGCTGCTGCTGGCAGCTCCACCTGGCTGCCTTTCTGTGCTGTGGCCCAGGAGATTTTCAGTTCCTTCAGGAGATGGGGTCCAGCCTGCAGGTCACCCACCTCTTCTGACCTCTGTCGTGCTCCCTACACCCTGCCAGGTGGGCACCTGGAGGCTGTGGCTGGGTGGGGAAGCCAAAGTGTCCAGCCTGTATACATGTGAACAGTTTTCACCTGTGCCCATATCACAGAGTTACTGAACGGAGCCTGGCGGGGCAGACTGGGTCTGCTTCAAGGAATGGGCAAGGTGGTGAGCCATCTGGGAGGGTGGCTGAGTCCTGTGCATCCTGGCAAGGCTGCTCTGGATCATGGCACACTGGGCAGAGTGTGGCTGTGAGTCTGAGTTTTTGCTCTCTCACTGTGTGACACAGACTAGTTGCCTAGCCTCTCTGATGAGCCTGAGACTTTTGTAAAGTGGAGTTTATAATATGTGTGTGGGACAGCAGCAGTGCTGAGCACCCCAGCCCCGCCCAGTGGGCCTCTTGGCTGAGCCTGTGTGGGGGCTTACCTCCAGATAGGACATGGACACCTCATACTCCATGTCATTGCTGGTCTCCTCAATGGCACGGAAGAGGTCATTGAGGGTGCGAACGTAGATGCCGGGCTCGTGGTCTGTGCCCAACATGGTGTAGGTTTTCCCACAGCCTGGGGCAGAACAAGGTCATGGGTGAGCAGCGTGGGAGCCAGAAGTAAGGGATTACTGGGCAGGTACTCCTGGCAGACCTGGGTCTGTCCCCAAGGCTGGTCTTCCCAGATGGCCAGGCAGTGATGGAGGTAGGGAGCAGGGCAGCATTGGCTGCGTATGGGGTCTTTGGGGCTGGAGGGCCCTGGATGGAACCAGACCAATTCTCTGATGGAGGGGCTGGGGCTTGGCCCTTGACAGGATAGGAGGGGTGTTACAGTCCTCACCCAGGGTCTGGGTTTCCCCTCACCTGTGGGGCCATAGGCAAAGACAGTGGCATTGTAGCCTGAGATGACACCTTCAATAAGGCTTTTTGTGGTGGCCTGATACACCATCTCCTGCAGAGAAGGAGAGAGCTGTCAGGGGCCCAGGACATGGGTGGAACAGAGCACAGATAACTCACTGGCAGCTCCTGTTCCCCCATAGGAGTTTTTGTCCCTGGAGCCTAAGAGAAGTGGGGGTAGGGAGTGGGGGAGGGGATGTCTCCACTTACACCCCACAGTAGGGGGATGACACCCTGGAAAAGAGCCCAGGACACCTGAGATGCCTTCCCCCATGGCTGGATCCTGGCCCCCTGCCCTGAGGATGCATCCTGTCTGTTCCTAGAAGTGTACACAGATGGGCAAGATGGGGTCCCTGGGGGGTGTCAGCTTCCCTGCGGTTATCCTCCACCTGCCCTCCCTGTGCCAGATGGGCCTCAGGCTCCTTGATCCAGCTCATCCAATAGGGGCCAACCATGGTGCCACACGGGGTGGTGTCTCAGTGCCAACCCCAGTGTGTCCATGCAGGAGGCCAGCTGTACACCCCGGCCATCCCTCACCTGGGTGGCAGTGAAGTCAAAGGCCACATCAAACAGGTAGGACTTCTCCCGGGAGCGATGTGCCCGCAGGATGTCGTCCGGGTCCTCCATTGGGTCCATGAGAACCACCATCTGCAAAGATCCCCGAGAAAAGGCCAGCAGTCACCTGGGATCCCTAGGGCCATGTGTGGTCAACCCTCAGGGGTTAACAAAGCCCATCTGGACTCTGACCTCACCCCTCCCCACCTCAGGATGTGGGCAAGGGATGGGAAGAACCAGATGCCAGAGCCCTGGGCCCATACCTGTCCCTCCTCAGTGTTCCGGGCATCAGGTATGGACGCCTGGCCTGGATGCCCAAAAGGGAAGCCTCCCTGACAACACACAACTGTCCCTACCGGGATACTCAGGCGGGTCCAAAGCCCCAGATCTGGGCCCCACCCCCCAACTGCAGCACTGTGACCCAAGCACCTCTACCAGAGGGGAAGCAGCAGCATTAACGGAGAGTTTGCTTTATGTCAGCACCTGTTTCAAGAACTCCACACACACAGTCCCCTTTAATCCTTCCACAGTGCCACGCAGCAAGGCCAAGCGTGTTACTTTCCTTTTGCAGATGGGACAGTAGCCTGCCCCAGATCCAGGGTCAGCAAGTGGAGGAACCTGGGTGGAAACCACCATGGGGCTCCAGGAGCCTCCTGCCCTGCTGGCGGCCCTCTGCAGCCTGGAGTCTGAGCTGGAGGTGGCACGGGGAGCTGAGGGGCCCTGGGCTAGCAGCTGGGACGGGGCATGGATGGGCCAGTCCTGGCTGGGGCTCTCCTCTCCATAGGTGGCACAGCTGTGCTCAGTGTGTGTGTGTATGTGTGTCTGTGTGCGTGCACGCGCACATGTGCACGCATGTGCATGTTGAGACACAGAAGGGGTCTGACCAGCTTCTTCTTTAGCTCCATGGGGGAGGGAAGTGTTCTGGGAAATGTTTTTCTCTGGGTCAGGTCCACTCTACCCTCCCTCGCCCTGGTATCCTCAGTGCTCTGAGCTTCACCTCAGCTCCATGTAGAGACACACGGGAAGGTGCAAGGTCCTTGCTGGGGGTCCTGGTCTAGGGTAGGGGTGGGGGTGGAGTCAGCACAGAAGTGAGGAAGACAACCAGAGACACATAGGAAGGCTTGCATTTGAAGGACTTAGGATGAGGGGGCAGGGCAGCAGAGGGGACTCGGGCAGGCACTGAATCCCCACCCTGTCTCTTATTGGTGGGGGTGTCTGGCGCAAGTGCCCTAACCTGCCTGAACCTCATTCTCCTCCTCTGTGCAGTGGGGCAGCAGCTCAGTCTACTCAGAAGACCCCATGAGACAAAGTGTACTGTGCTCGGTCATGAGGCTGGGCACGTACTGAGTGTATAACTTGGTTCAGGAGGTTAAGTAGAAGGAGAGGATAGGAAGCCACCTATCCTGGCACTCATGATTCTGCCATCAAATCGAGGGCAGCAACCAGACCCTCCTGTGGAGAAGTTCACCAGGATGCCATGGGCCCTGCACCTGCCTGAGGCCCTTTGGACCAGAGCCATCAGGGCAGGTCCCCATCCCTCTTGCTGCACCAGGCAGGAGCCCCTTGAGAGGGGGCTGGCACCTCTAAGCGCTGCTCTGTGCCCAGGAGTGCCTGGGCTCCCTGGGGTCCTGGCTCACTCCAGACAGTCAGGGGAAAATCAGCCACCGTAGGGCTCCGTTCTAATGAGGGGAAGCTGCTCCCCAGGCTGTGGGTGTGGGGTAGTGTGTCAGATGGTGGCTTCAGCCACCATGGGCACATCACTAGCCCCTTCCTCTTCTAGTGGGAGGGAAGCAGGCAGGGAAGGAGGACGTGGGCAGCCTTTACTTCTAGCCCCTCCTCTCCAAGAATAACAACAGTAGCTCACCTCCTGAGCCCTTGAACTGCAATGATCCAGGTTATTATTCTCAGATGGGGAAATCAAAGTACAAAGTCACATTGCTAGGACATGGCAAAGCCAGGATCCCAGGCTTACACCCTGCCCACCCTCTTAAACCACTCCCCCTCCCCTGCCCCTATAGGGGCCTTGAAGGGTGGCTTTCAGTAGTTACCATGGTCTTAGTGAGGCCCTAGTACCCACTGTACACACTGGCCTGACCTGATTTGCCCCCGAGTGCTGAGACACTGCCCAAGGAGGTAAACTGGCCTGGCTCAGGACCCCTCCCAGCTGGGCAAAGGCTGGGTGGCCACAGAGAGTCAAGTATGGGGAGTCTGGGCCTGCACAGCTACGTGGATCACCTGTCCCAGTCACTGGCCACCTCCTCAGGTCCTGGGCCTGATGCCCTCTAAAGCTCTTCCAGGATCTGGTCCCTGTCCCATGCCCCATGAGCCCTGCTCTAGTTTCAGGCCCAGCTGAAGATAAAACCTGGCTCTGAATTCCCCTGCAAGGGTCCCCATGGGATACAACAGGAACCTGACCCATAGCACTGCTCTTGCCTCAATGCCATTGTTCCCATGGGCATGGGCAGGGCCAGTGGCCTGAGGGGCACCAATCCATATTCCTCACCCGAGACCTTCACTCGACCTCCAGACACTGCCAAGTTCAAGACACCCTGGGCATTTATTTCCTTTGCTATCTGGGCTCCTGCATCAGTACATCAACAGCACAGCTGCCATGATCCCTGCTTAAAGAGGGCTTTGTCTGGGTTCCATCTGTCTGGGCTCCAGCCCCCGCCCACCCTTCAGAACATCACCCCCATTTCTGCCTACTCTGGCTCACAATGGAGCCCTTGTGCCCTTTTGCCAGGTGAGCTGGAGCAGAGCTGGGGAGAGGTAGGCAGGAGTGCTCTGGGATGACACAGACACCAGCACGTTTGCTGAGCACCCTCCAGGTGCCAGGCACAAAACAACACCTGAGGGAGAAAGAGCAAAATGAGGCCAGCTTTCCTGCCTTGGGACACCCATGGATCATCCTAACCAGGAGAGCCAGAACGCTGAGGAGACGCCCCTAGCCCAGCCCTGCCACCAGAGGCAGGCCTCCTGGAACAGGTGGCACCAGAATTGAGTCCCAAAAGATGAGCAGGAGGAGGTGGCTGAGAGGTGAGGTAGGAAGAGAACTATAGACAAATATTTGATGAGCAAGGCAAGAAGTGAGAGGCAGGAGGCAGCAGCAGTACTGATCACCGCGTTTTCCCGCGAGCACAGAGATGGGAAGAGAGCTCTGGAGTTTTGCCCTCTGCTCCACCAGGGTTCCCCACCGTACAGATCCAAGAACTCATTGGAGCATCCCCCAGGGGAAGCACGCCTGTGCCCCACCCACCTAGGGCCCCTCTGTGAGCAGATGCTGTCCCCTGCTCTGAGAGTTTCCTAAATATCCTCCACGGCTCCCTCTAAATGGCACCCTAGCTGGCACACAGCAGATGGCCAAGGGGCATCTGCTGAATAAAGCTGCCATTTATGGGGAGCCGAGAGTGCAGCAGGCACACAGCCCAGGGCTTGCTGAGCATTTTCTCTGAGCGCCTGTGGGCGGGCACTCTGGTCACCGCCAGCCTGCAGAGGAGGAATCACACGTGTTCAGGGAGTTACCCACAGCTGCCTGCAAAGTGCAGAGCTGGTCACATTCAGAGCCCAGCTCTTCACCACCAGCCCGCCCACCCCCGCCTTTCCAAGAGAACAAGTGGACAAACAGCTGCCTGGCTGATGAATGCACACTTATTAGGGGATGAATTGTGTTCCCCACCACCCCAATTCACATGTTGAAGCTGACACCTTAGAATAAGATCTTATTTGGACATGGGGTCATTGCAGATTAATCAGTTAAGTGAGGATGCAGTCGCACTGGTATAGGGTGGGCCCTTAATCCAGTATGACTAGTGTCCTTATCAAAAGGGGAAATTTGGGCAGAGATATTCATAGAAGGACAGCAAAGCAGAGAGACACGGGGAGAAGGCAGCCATCTACAAGCCAAGGAGAGAGGCTTGACACAGATCTTTCCCGGCCACCACCTTCATCTCTGGCTGTGGTCCCCACATCTGTGCAATAGTAAATGGCTGTCCTTTAAGCCACTCAGCATGTAGCACTCTGTGACAACAGCCTTGCAAACTAGTGCAGCACCCAAGGCAGGCTCCCCTGCCACAGCGAGGAGGGTGCTAATAGTTCTGCCCCTGCCCGAGGGGTGTGCTCGCTCATAGCCCCTGGGAGGACATTCCCAAGTTCATGTACACCATACCATGCACCTGCCTCTGGGAGGTGTTCATGGGGACACTGCTCACCCAATACAGAACTCTGCCCCCAGTCCTAGCTGCCTCTGCAGCTCCAAGCTCCTAATTCAGCAGAGGCCCCAGCTCGAGTGCCCCCTCCATAGCCTCCCCCTATAGCTCTGCTCTTAGTTCAATGCAGATTTTGACCTTTCCAGAGTTTCACATGCAGTTGGAGTCTTTGAACCTAGAAACCCAAGATCCTGTAGGGAAGTAGGGGCCTTGGCTCAGGGAGAGAGTGTCTCATGCATAAGCCGGGTCCCCATCGGAGACCAGGCTCTCTTCTAGCATCTCCTAGATGAGACAACTTTGCATAAAGCACGTGGGCGGTCCTTCCTGCTGAGCACCACTGAGCTGCAGGTGCACCGATCAGGTCTTAGTGGGATTCTTTCTAGCCTCCAATGGCTGACCGTAGCCCAGGGTTTCTCCATCTTGTCACTATTGATATCATGGGCGGGATCATTCTTGGTCCTGTGGGCTGTCCTATGCTTTGTGGAATGTTTAGCAGTGTCCCTGGCTTCTACCCACTAGAGGCCAGTAGCATCCTCCGCCCTAGTTGTGACACTGCCAAATGTTCCCTGAGGGGCAGAATGGCCCAGTTGAGAGTCACTGAAGTAGACTATTCCTCCCATATCCCCAAGGATAGTGGCAAAAATCCCAAGGGAGGGGGTGCCACGAATAAAGCCCAGGTTTGACACTGCAGTGTGAACTTGAGGAAGTAGAGTCACTTCTCTGGGCCTCAAGATGTCCTGACTGGTAGTTAGGGGAGGACCAGTAGGACTGCAGCCTTGGGAGAAGAAATCACACCCACACCCCAGTCCTACTCAGGAAGCCTCAGCGGAGAATCCAGCTCTGGCTTCCTCCCCAGCCCCGGGAGTCAGGCCCACAGCCCCTCTTTTTCATAGATGACGATAAAGCACCATAAAACAAAAACCTGATTCCAGTTAGCTATCACCTCTCCAAGGCTATTTCTGGTTTTCATTTTTTTCTTTAATAAGGAAAATTTGTTGCTGGTCATGTTTCTAGTTACAAACATGACTGCAAGTGGCCCATAAGGAGACTTTGATGCCAGAAAGGGTGTCCTTGGGCCCTGTCAGTCTTTAGACCAGATGGAGAAGGCCGGAATGTCGCCCCCTGAGCTCAAAAAGCCACCAAGGCCCAGCTGGCTACTATGGACAGAGCTATACCTGTCCTGGTAAAATCCCTATCTGACTATAGGACTCTAAGGACCCCAGGCTCAGGATGGGTGGGGGTGTGACCTAGAATACTGTCTAAGGCTGTGACTCCCGCAGGGCCTGCAGATGCCTCCACCAAAGTTACGCAGGAAGACTGTAACATGCAGATTCTTGGGACCTCTCAGATCCACAGTCCGAGTCTCTGGGGGAGTGAATCCTGGAAGCTGCATTTTAATAAGCACCCTCTCTATAAGGATCCTTATAGCCTAGCAACATCATTCATGATACCCCCAAATGGAATAACCCAAAGGCCCATCAACCGCTGAATGGGATAAACAGATGTGGTGTCTCCACACCTTGGGGTATTATTCAACCATGGAAAGGAGCCAAGTTCTGATAGAAGCTGTCATGTGGATGAACCTCAAAAAGGTGAGGACCGCATATCTCATGACCCATTTACATTAAATGTCCAGAATGAGCAACGTAGAGACGGAAGGCGGTTTCGGGTTGCTGGGCTGGGCCGGCTAGGGAGGCAGTGGTGGCTTAGGGGAGAAGTGAGGAATCCCGCACCTCCCCAGGCAGCTCCCCACCATGCTCAGCTCTTAGGGCAACAAGACCAAGAAGCATCCTGACAGCAGGTATGTAGGAAGCCGCCCATCCTACTACCCCCAGGCAGGCAAGTGGCTAGAGGCAGCTGTCCCCACGGCACTCACGGTCTCTAGCACTTGGCATCTGTCACCTTATACTTTATTTGTCTTTCACAACAGCTTTACCTCTGTGTGGCTGCAGCCCCCCCCCCCCCATTATCTCCTTTAATCCTCTCGGCAGCTCTGGGCTGGGTGGAGCAGGTTTCTTATTCTCCTGCCTTCTCATGAGGAAACCAGACCCAGGGAGGGTCTTCGGCTGGCCCACCAGCACCTGGCCAGGACGTGGCAGGCCCTGGGCCCCATGTCATGCTGCCCAGCCTCCTGCCTTCACTCCTATTCCCCTCTGACCCCTGACTTTGGCCTCACTACAGGGCTTCCTGGGGGGCCCTTAGCTGGCTCTGCAGCACCCCAGGAGCAGAGGGGGGCAGCAGTTGGGCTTCAAGCAGATAAATGCTAATTATGGGATTACACACATTGTCTGAGCAGATGAATACTCATTACAGGATTACACACATTGTCCGTTGATTTAAATCCTGTAGACAAACACAGCTTGAAAGCTGGAGGGGGGTTGAAGGGAGGTGGCACAGCTGTGTGGTCTGGAGGTTCCTCCCCTACCTGGAACTCTGGGCCCTACTAGCTTCTCAGGCTTCCTGGAGGTTCTTTAGGCTCTGGTCTCACCCCATATGCCACCAGGAGATGCAGCCCCTACCCAACATTCTTCTGTTCTGAGAGCTCTGATTCCGGAAGTGGGAAGGTGTCAGGTAGGCCAGGTGGTTTGACTCAGCTTTGGGACCTGAAGTCATCCCATATTTCAGCTCTTGAGATAAACTCACCTTTCTTAACCCCTAAATAACATGTGCCAGGCACAGGGTTAAACACTGTGCACGTATAACCCCACAAGAGCCCATTAAAGATGACATTATGATGAAAGGTTAACTGGGGCTGGGGCCACAGGCCTGCCAAGGCACCTGAACTGTCCCCTTTACGAATCATGACTCTAACTCCAGCTTCCCCAGAATCCAAGCACACCAGCCTCTTGTCCCAGAGGACGCTCTGCCTTTGTGAGTGTCTACCTCTGCCAAGCTTTGTTGCTACAATTGCCCTCATTGGAGATGTTCCCAGGAGAACAATGCTTAGTCCTGAGGAAGGCTGTCTGAGAACCCTCATGGTGGGGGTGACCAAGTCCCCAGTCCATGTCTCCCCAGTCAGCACCCACCATATTATTGTGGGTTAGTTCCCAATACCCACTGCCTCCTGGGCCTCCAGGCCTAGGAGGAAGGAGCAGAGCTTCCACTGACCAAGACTAGACCCTGAGCCTCCATCAGGGCCAGGGCTGCAGATGAACCATAGGGTCATTACAGAGGGGTGTAGATCGGGGTGGGGAGCTGGTAAGAGCGGGGGCAAGTGGAATTGTACATTTGTTTTGCTTCTTGGATTCATGTGTCTTTACCTCCTGGTTGCCAGTGCCTTATTTATTGGAGGGATGGCTTATTTTTAGGTGCCCTGCCTGGTAGCTGCTGTGGCTACTACCAAACTTCAGGCCTTAGTTAACAGGGCTGGGCCTGGCCCTGGGTGCAAACCCATCTTTTAAGCCACTGGGGACAGTGGGAGGTCAGGGCCAGAGGCCGCATGGAGTTTGCGTGGAGAGCCCCTGAGCCTCACTGCTTCTGGTCTCTCAGCCTTCTCTGGGTCTCAGCTGACAAAGGAGCAGCCCTGTTAGCAATGCCAGCTCCAGCTCCCGGGGCCTTCTTGGAGGTGGAGGCGTATGTTGGCTGGATTAGGCTGCACCCAGCCTTTCCCTCTCTGCTGGCAGGGACAGAAAGAGCCAGTGTTTTCCATGTGTAGGCACACAATGAGCTGTTCCCTTGACAGGGAGTGTTTCCATCAGCATCAGTTATATTTGTCAGCCCCTATGTGGGCCAGGAGCCAGGAGTAGCAGAGAGAGAGAAAGAGAGAGAGAGATATTGTCCCAACCTGAGGACCTGATATCTTCTGGAACAAGTTGGACAAACAGGGAGTGGCTGTGCCTGGAAGGCAGGCACTTTTTACTCCTAAGCTCTACCTTTCTTCAGGGACGGCCCCTCTCCTGGGCGAGTAGCCCTGGGGAACTTCAGTCTCCAACAGATGACGACAGCTCACTCTATGCCACTCTTCCTATGAGCCAGGCACTGGGTAAGCTCATGCACACAGCCCACAAAGGCCTCCAAAGAAGGTCTTATGACAATTGTCCCCACTTACAGATGAAGCAACCAAAGGTCCTGGAAGCAAGGGTCCTAAGGCCACAGGGCTGGCAAATGGCAGAACCTATCCTACTTTACTGTTACATGCATTCTGCTCCAGCTGGGCCTGACTGATTCAGGCTGGGGTCTTCCCAGTCAGTGCCTGCTTTCCCTGGGGTCTCTGAGGAAGCCCACCCTACTTCTAAGAGGAAGTAGGAGAAGAGGAATTGGGAGACTGGGCCCAGAGGCTCTACTGGGCCCACTGCTGCAGCAGGAAGAGGTCTGGGTGAGCACCTGACCCTGGGGAGCCCAGAGGTTGGCAGGGATTGGGGGCTATCCTGGCCACCTCTGGTCTCCTTGTCATGGCCTTGACCTCATGAATCCAGCCTGACAGACTGGGGCCCAGTGCTCACCAGTGCCTTTTTCCACACTGGATGACATCACCCACCTTCTTGGACCCACTAGCACACCCTGCCACAGTGCCCATGCTCACCCCAGCACAGCACCTGAATCCTCAACTGCTGCCCAAATGAACATCCTAGCCAGGACATACAGGGTGTGGCCTGGCCCCACCCATGCCTCCAGCATCACTTGGATCTCTTACTCCCTCGCTCCTGGCCTCTTTTCAGTTACCCAACTGCATCACAGTCTCTCTCCCCACAGGGCTTTTGCACACTCAAGTCCCGCATGAACACTCCAAATGACCTCTTTATCGCCCCTCATGTTTCAGTACGACACCGCTTTTTAAGGGCACCCCCGACCACAGGGCCTAGCTCAAGTTCCCCTCTTACCCTCTCAGCACTACTCATTTCTTTGCAGGTCTTGTTAGCTGCGAACTCACAAGTGTTTGTGATTCAATGCTACTGATTGATAGATAAGGTCCTGCTCTGTCACCCAGGCTAGAGTACATTGGCATGATCTTACCTCACTGTAGCCTTAAACTCCTGGGCTCAAAGGATCTTCCAGCCTCAGTCTTCTGAGTAGATGGGATTCTAAGTGTCTGCTACCATGAGTGGCTAATTTTTAAATTTTTTTTTTTTTGTAATGATTGGGTCTCGCTATTATGTGGCCCAGGCTGGTCTCAAACTCCTGATCTCCAACAATCTTCCCACCTTGGCCTCCCAAAGTGCTGAGATTACAGGTGTGAGCCACTGTGCCAGGCCACAATTCTTTGATGATTGCACTAGTCTGCAAGGCCATGCGTGGTGGCTCACACCTGTAATCCTAGCACTCTGGGAGGCCAAGGCAGGTGGATTGTTTGACCTTAGGAGTTTAAGACCAACCTGAACAAGGAAAAAGCCCCATCTCTTGGAAAAATGAGCCAGTCATGGTGGTGGGTGCCTGTACTACTTGAGAGGCTGAAGCAAGAGGATTCCTCAAGTCTAAGAATTTGAGGTTGTTGTGAACTATGATGTCATGCCACTCTAACTAGAGCACAGAACAAGACTCTGGCTTAAAAATAAACAAACAAATAAATAAAAGACTATAAGGTAATGGAGGGAGGACAGGGTCTTCTCTGTTCACTATAGTTTCCCAGCTTCTAGCATGATCCTCAGAATATAGTGAGTACTTGACAAATATTTATTGCCTCGTGTGCCCTGCATCCCTCATCATGGTGACAAGAAGACCAAGATTGTAAACAGACAGCCCAAGGACTTTGCCAAGTATAAACACTCTGGAGTGGGTATTAGTGCTAGACTACATAAATACATGCTCTATGGGAAGGCAGAAAGGGCATATGAAACGTTGGCTACAAAAGCCCTTTGCTCTGCTTGGATCCTCCTATATGCAAGGCTTTCTGGAGGAAGAGCCTTTAGTTTCCTTGATGATGCTGTCAATGGCATAGCCAAGAGGTCAGCAAGTAGAGAAAGGATGGTACCATAAGCCAGGTAGTCCCTTCCTGTCCCTGCCAGGTAAGCTAAGCGCTCTGAGCTGACCTCTGCTCTGCAGCTTTAGCCGTGGTCCTGCATACCTGCTCATCCACTTTATGGGCAATGAGGGTGGCTCCTTCCTCCAGCTCTGCCACGCTGATGGGCCGGACCCGGAGCGCCACCTGAAAGTGAAGACCATACCCCGTGGATTAGAAGAGGGCTGAGCCAAGCCTCAGAGAGAATGAGGAGACCTCAGGATTCCTCCTCTAGGAAAGCCCCTCAGTTCTCTAGTGTCCAGCCATCCCAGGCTTCCTTCATCCTAGGTCAGAAGGCAGCAGGTCCACAGGGTGTCAATCTGTGTCTGAGTCTATGAATTTTCTCAGGAGCCTGGAGCCTCAGAGAGAGCCCCAGGGAGAGAGCTGTCTGCTCCTCCAGGCTGCATGAGCCTTGAGCCCAAATGAAGCACTTACAGCTCCCCTGGGTTTGAACTTGGAGCCTTTGTCACTGGAGCAGCCTGTCTGTGCATCCGTGAATGATGTTGCAACTGAAGGTGTAGGCAGGGCAGGCTGTGGGATGGAGCCTGCCAGGTGGGACAGCATAGGGAACTGCCCTCTACATCCTAGCAACCTGTGACCACATTCTTACCCCAAGGAAAGTGTCACCCAGGGCCTTTTCTCTGTTTGTTCCCCAGCCAGTGAGAAATGGTAGGTCTTCATCCCATACATGGGTCTCCCCAAAGAATGGGTGGAGGGGAGGAGCATGTCTTCTGCTGATCAAAGGGAAACACTTGCTGGGTGTGTGAATAGAATGAACAGGCCCTCAGGCCAAGTAAGGACATTTCACTTTCATAGGATCCTCCACTGCCTGTCAGGTCATCTTTGCTGGGTTCCTCATCAAATTCCACTGGCAGGAGGGGAAGACCCTTCTGTCCCTGCCCTGGGGAGCACATCAGACATGTCAGGGAAAACCCTTTTGAAAAGACACATTCTAAACTGCCAAGGAGGATTTCTAGAGCCCAGGGCTTGCCTGAAGGCTGGGGTCAAAGTTCCTTTTGGGAGACTTGAACTTGCCCCTCAGAGGTGGGGGTATTTGGGGTAACATTATCCTCCAGTTATGTTACCATCCACCGGCTGGTGATAAAAGCCCATGCCCAGATCTCAGAAGTTAAGGGGTGTGGAAGAGGCTTGGAGATGGACACATCCCCCATCCCACCCCCAGAGGCTTGTGGTGGTCTTAGGGGTCACTGAGGGTTTCATCATGGCTCTGCTTGGCCACCACTGTTGATCAGGAATCTCTACCTCCAGTCTCCACCTTCCCTTGCAGCCCCAACTCCCACCTTCTCATCCATCCCAGACCCCAGGGCTCTGTGGAGCCATCACAGTTACTTCCAGCATGTCTCTGAAATATTGAGAGTCCTGACTGGGACACCTGGACAGCATCTGTGTTGCAGCCCAATAACCAGCCAGTCCCCACCTCATGCTGGCTTCTCTGTCGGGGAAGAGGGGCTCTTGCTTTCCTACCAATAATGTCCTGGTCCCCTGACTCCCTTTAAGCTCCTGACCTCACCAGGGCTGCAACTCTCATCTTCCTTCTGGGGGGCAAGTAGGTCATACTTGCCCTGACCCTGGCTTTTCTGGGTCAGAGGGAGACCTGCTCTGAGACCACCCCCACCAGCTTTGGGATGGGATCCCTCAGTGGGAGGCTTTAAAAAGGGGTGTGGGGTTGAAGATGGGCTAACTTTTCAGGCCTCACTTGGAAGAATGGCCATGATTCCTCTAGACACTCCAGGACTTGTGGAAAGCTGACCCAGGGCAATCCCAGCCCGACCCTTGCACATCATCTCAGTGGAGTGGGAGCCAGGGGACAGGACTGCTCTGTCTGTTGAAGAGTGGCTGAGGTAGCCTGGCCTCTGGGGCCCACTGAAGAAGCCAGGAAGAGGTTAAAGGGGTCTCACCATGAGTTGCTGGTCCTTGGAGTCCCCGCTGTCCTTCATGCTTGCGGCAGGTGGAGGGGTTCAGGCCACCACGCTGGGCATGGCCGAGCCGCACCCCCACGGCCTCCAGATCTCTGGTCACTGGTCACAGCCTACGCTGCTGCTGCCTGACAACCCGAAACCAACAACGCGCCCGCGGCTAAGGGCGCTGACCGGGAGGCGGGGCCCGAGGAGGGCACGGAGGGCTGCCCCGCCCCCTTCGCCCCGCCCCCGCGCCCCGCCCCGCGAGAGTTGGCTGTCTTGACCCGGGAGGCTCCCGAGCCTGCGCCGCTGCCTGGCGTGTCCCCCAGCCTGTGACTCCCTGGGCCCTCGGCGCGTAAGTGCGTCCGCCCAGCGCCGCGGCGTCCGTTTAGTGGCTCCTGGGTATTTGCCCGCGCCCCCTGGCTCGCGGTTCAAACCTCGCTCAACTCCCCGACAGGACGCGCCTGGCCGGCCACGCGGCTCGCTGGGCGGACGCTTGCTGTCTCTCGGGTCACGCGCGTGGCTGGGCTGCCGGTTCTCCTGTCTCCTGGTGTTTCCAGAGCGGCGGCAGCCTCGTGTTTCCAGGGCCGCTGCGTGCATCGTGGCCTGGGCCTTTGGTTTGGGTATCTGCAACCACTGTTCAGCTGCAGGGTGGGTCAAGAGTTGTCTCTTTGCCCAGGCCGCCCACCTCGGCGGTGGTGGTGGTGGGCAGCACGTGTATTACCAGGGTGTGCTACAGACGACTGTGCCTCCGTGTACCCCACTAGCAAACAAGGCTCTGTCCCTAAACCCAGAGTCTAGGTGCAGATGGCTGGGTCCCTGCACACTCTGGCTCCCTGCCTGCTGGAAGAGCCACAATACTGTGCAAGAAGGTCTTAGACGCTGCAATTTCCATTCTTGGTGACAATAACAATGACAACACTCCAGGAGCACAGGGGAAAGATCCCTATCCTCAGGAGGCCCCAGGAAAACAGGATTCTGGGCTGGGCTCTGCCTCCAAGTAGTCCCAATTACTTGGCACCGGCTTTTCCTGCCTCCCTCTGGGCCCGTCTTACCTGGGATGTTGGAGGTCTTCTGACTCTGATGGTGCTCCTTTGTGTCCTCTGCCCCTGCAGAAACTAAACCCAAAGCCCCTTCAGAGACCTGAAGGGGGCACCACAGTGGGGTTTACCTCCCATGGAAGAAGCTGGGAAAGGAAGAGCCCATGTCCCCTGGGCTGTCTCAGACACCAGGTGTGACTCCAGAGGCGGGGCACCTTGCCAGCCTGTGCCCTGGGACTGGCTTCCCCACTTGCCCCAGGGAGCTTGTGTTAGGAATAGTTATTAATAAACACAGCAAGAAGCCGCCTCCACCTTGGGTGTGATAAATAGATAAACCAAGTAAAGCTTGGTGGTGGGACCCTCACCCTCTGCAGGGAGTTTATTCTGTTTTTTGGCCCAGGCTGCCCCCAGGATGCACCTCAGCCTGGCTGGTTTGCAGATGGGCATGGGCATGGGCTCACTGCAGCAAGAATCATGAGGTTTTGAGGACATGTTGGGCTTGTATTTCAGTCCCTCAAATAGAATCTGTTTAGATCAACCAAGGAGGCCTCTGGTCAACTGGGCTGTAGCTATTACAATATTTGTCTTTTGCTTTTCTGTTTCTCCCAGGCATCTGTCCCACCTAGGATGGCCCATAGTGGTGATGGGTAAAAATAAGAAGCTCCTAAGAGGGAGGTCCCCACCCATCTTACATGGAGACTTGTCTTAGTGTCATCTGTATTCTTAAGCAGTGTTTTCTGCTTGACTTTTGTGTTTTTGTCGGTGGAACCTCCATCCCCTGTGTAACCATACCTTGATGTCATTTCCATCCCTTCCTCTCTTCCTTCCTTTCTTTCTTCCCCCTCCCTCCCTCTCCTCTTCCTTCTTTTCTCTGTTGCCTGGGCTGGAATGCAGTGGTGTCATCACAGCTGGCTGAAACCTCAAACTCCCAGGCTCAAGTGATCCTCCTGCCTCAGCCTCCCAGTAGCTAGGACTGTAAGAGCCCACCACAACACCTGGCTAATTTTTCTCTTTTTTTCATAGAGAAGGGGGTCTTGCTATATTGCTCGGGCTGTTCTTGAGCTCCTAGGCTCCTGCAATCCTCCTTCCTCAGCCTCCCAAAGGGCTACAGCTATGGGCTTGAGCCACCACTCCTGGCCCCTTTAAGTCATTTTCCTTATTTACTCTTTCTTCTCATCATCTACATTCAAATCCTGTCAATCCTACCTCTGCAGATGTTCCTCCACTTCATCATCTCTGGCTCCAGTTTTTAACCCTTCTCACCTGTTGGATGTTGTGGCCCTTTGCTGTGCTCCCTGGTCAGGTCTCTGGCTGCCAGATCTCTTCCCCCTCTGTGGAAAGCTGCAGCTCTAACACAGAAGTAAAGGCAGCTACCTCACTTCCCATGATCTCCCCGAGTCCCCTACCCAAGCCTGTGCTAACACTGTTCTGCCCTGTGGACTTAGGCTTCCATTCATCTTGACTGTCTGCTTGTCCCCAAAGATACACCGGTGCTAGGGCCTCTCCTGGGCCTTTGTGCATGGTATTCCACCCCTTCCAGCTTACTTCTGTCAAATTCTCTTTGTCCTCTGGATCAGAGCCCTCCTCTCCTGGCCCACAAATCTCTCACTGTGCCTTTATAGAGCCTGAATCAGAGTAAACTCCATTCCTGGTACTGCCCTGGAACCAGGTCCTGTCCCATAACTTCTGTCCCTCATCTCTACTCCCACCAGATGATGAGAGCACCTTGCCTGGTCTGTCTTTACTTTTGCTCTCATCCAGACGCTGTCTACACCCTCACCCTTCTGAAAGACAGATCAGCATCGTCACCTTACTGGAAATCCTGCCCTGGCTCTCCATTGTGTTCCATGTGGATTGAGCCTTTAGCCAGGGGCCATGGCCTTCCCTGCTTCCTCTTTGGGTTGTCCCCTCCTCAGACCCCTGCTCTGCCAAGCTTGACCATGTTCTGTCCTCTTCTCTCATCCCTGAGCTTGCTCCCAACCATCTGTCCTGGAAGATCCATCTTCTGCTTGTTTGTGTGGCTAATTCCTTTTCTCAACTCATCTCATGCATCACTCCTACTTTCCTTGGGGGAACTGCCTCCCTCCAGCCTCTATGGTCCTAGTGGAGCCCATCATAGCATCCTGTCCCACTCCCAGCCATGGCAGAAGGCATGCAATCCAGGCTTGGCCTTGGTCACAGTGATTGGTCCAAAAAGGTGGGCTAAGAGCCAAACTGGACCAATCAGAGCCTTTCCCTGGGATTGTGTACACTAAGAGGGAGGAACTCTCCCCTACCGTTGGGGTTACTGGCTGAGATGGTTGAAGACTGGGGAGGGGGGCTGAGGTCATGCCTAATCCATCCCCCTATCTAATGCGAGGAGCTGTACTATGGCAGGAGAGCATAGACCAAGGCAAAGAAAGAAGCTGTGCAGAAAGAAAACAAGTGAAACATTTGAGTTGCTGGATCTAGCCACACCTGAAGTTGGAACAGCCCTGATCCTCTTAGTTGCTTGAGACACTAAATATCTGTTTTTGGCTTTAGCTAGTTTGAGGAGGTTTCTGAAACATGACAAAAAGAGTCTTAACAGATAAGGGAGGGGCAGCCTGAACCCCATTGGATTAGGACCTTTTTCTTATGTGCTGCTTTGTGATAACACACACTGATGGAGATCAGAACCATCTGCCCATTGTCTCAGTTGAGGGGCTGGGATCTTGACAAGGTATTCCTAGTAGAGTGCCCAGTGAGCGGCTAGCCAGTGAATGGAAGGAACCTGCTCTTATAAACCTGGTCACACACAGCAACAGCATTTAATTGAGATCCACATATGGACATTGCAGATCCCTACAAATGACTGGCACTTACTTCTCAGTCAAGGGACTTATGGGCCCTGGTTTCATCACCACTATTCCTCCTCAGCCCTGGAAACCATGGTGTAGTGAGAACCTGTGATCTGCTGGAGGCCAACTAGGTGTAATCTTCATTGTCACATTTAATCTTTACAAAGGTCCTCAGGCTCAAGGAAGTTGATGAACTGCTATTGGTGACCAAACAATGACCTGGCCTCAGACTTTTCTGAGCTCATTGAAATCTTCATTCATCTACATGAAGCGGGTCCTCTGGTAAGCTACCTAAACCTCCCCTACCTAATAAGAAGGCTGCTGCTCCCGTAGCCAGTGTTGATGGCATTAGGGTCCACATCCATGCAGCAATGATACTTTCAACCAGAGACACATAACACTCTCCACCTCCCCCCAAACCTACCTGCATTTGGAAACCACTGGTTTGGATGAGCCTGAGCACTTTCTAAAGCCCTTTGACACACCCAGGGCCCAGGAGACCAGAGTCCCACCTGCTTGGGAGCTGAGCGTGGCTACTCACAGGCTGGACTCCCTACCTGAGAGCTTGGGAGGGGAGGTGGCAGTGTTGCTATAGGAGTGAAGCACTGACTGAGGGTTTTTCTCCCAAGCAGCTCTTCCCAGGTTGGGGGTTCTGATGCTGAAGGGACCCAGAGAAAGCAGTTCACAAGTCAGTCTAGTGGCTCCTCATGCCTATAACTTGACCCCAGTAATAAAAGCTGTCTGGGTGACTATCAGCTGCTTCTAAGTGACAGAGGTGAGAGGCAACATATCTAGCATTTATTCTGAACCCAATGGCTGACATGTCTTATTTCAATGACTTGCTCAGATCATCCCTGGAGTTAGGGAGTAGAAGACAGTGAGGCAGGGATTCTGGAGCCCTTGGACATGCCAAGCTGCCCGTCTTCTTGGCATCCTCCCAGCTGGTCCTCAGGTGCTTCCTTCTAGGCCGTCTTCCACAGCGGACGCTCTGTCAGGCCCCTCCCCTGCTTCTCAGTGATCGTCAGACAAAGACTCCAGCCAGCTCCACCTGGCACCTGTGTGTTTTCCAGGCTGGGTCCCCTGCTCTTGCCCAAACTCACTGCACTTCAGCCACACTGACACCTCATTGTTACTCAAACAGAGCGCTGCCAGCTTCTCCCCTCCTTAGGGTATTGTGTGTGTGCTGCTCCCCTGCCTGAAGTGCCCTCCCATACAGACACCCACATAGTTACACATGCACACAAACACGTGCAAACCATGCACCTGCCTCACACTCACGCTTAGGGCCTCGGCTTCATTGCCACTTCCTCACGGAGCCCTCCCTGACAGCTCCTTGCCCTCTAGACACTAGGTTGCTTCTTCCTATTAACCCTCTCGTAGTGCTCCGTACTCTTCATTAAAACGTCCCTTTGCACGTCTTGTTCTCCATGCACCTGTGTGAGTGTCAGCTCTCTGTGTCTCCCATTAGCACACAAGCTGCAGGAGGGCAGGGCCTGTGTCTGGTTTACCCACTGCTTCACACCACTTGGTGCACCCCAGCTGGGTTCAGACTTGCCCTGGCTGCAAGCCCCATATAACACAGCTTCTAGGGACTGTTTCTGTCCCGGTCCCCAGGCTGGCCACAGGTCCCAGCACACAGCGGGGCTTGCCCCTTGGTATTTGGGTGCCAAGCTGATCTTAAAGTTATGAGCAGTCACCCTATCTCCTGCTCAGGCATCAGTCACATCTCAGGGCCACTGGCCAAAGGCAAGAGAGTCCTTCCTCAGAGTCCTGTCCTGGGCCATAGTCTCTAGTGGCCATGGGGAAGGGAAGAGGGACAGTGATCCTGCCAGGAACACACTGGGCTGTCGTGGTTACAGCTGAGGCATCATCAGTTTAGAGCACATTTATTTTCAAGTCAGCTGATAGGAAAGGCCAAAGAAGGGGCACCGCCCCCTCCCCCCAGCGGCAAGGTCTGGGGGACAGCACTGTGCTGTGACACTGGAGTCCAGCTGCTGCTTCTGCACTGCCCAGCCCCGTCCTGGTGCATCCCCCATCCCATCTACACTCCCTGGGGAGCAGCCCTGGCTCTCTGATGATGACATGTGTGCTTCTGCTTTGCTTCTCTTTGGAAGGGGATTCACTCCCTCCTGACCCCTCTACCTGCTACCTGGCCCAGCCCACTCCTCCTGGGGGCCCGAGGGTGCAGTGTGTGGGGCATAAGCTCTAGGGCTGAAGTCTCAGCAGGTGACTCCCCTCTCTGTGTCTCACCTGTCATGTCTGCAGTGTGGGGAATGTAGATGATGTGGCCCCCCGGCTGCCTGTGAAGATTAAGTGCTCAATGAACACAGCCCAAGGTTACTGTTGTTATCAACGTATAACTCGGTCTTTGGGGGAAGTGGGGATGATGGGTGGCTGGCTTTGGGTCCTTCCTCAACAAGATTCTTAACACAGGCATTTTTAGAGGGCACTCTGGATTCCTGCCATAATCAGCTGACGTCACAGGATGATAATGGCTGGGGGGCTTCTCCAGTGCATGGCCCGCTCTGAGCTGCCCTCTCTCCATAATGACCGCTGCCTGCTCTGCTGAGCTGTCGCTTCAGGATACCCCTGGAGCAGCCCCCTGCCCACCTCAGGGTCCCCAGGGTCCCCGAGGTCCCTACCCAGCATGTGGCCCCCAATAGACAGCCGTGTAGGGTCAGGAGTGAGATGTCTGGGCTCCCATCCTGGCTCTGTCCCCTCACGAGCTCTGTGACTTACATGAGGTCCCTGTACCTCTTTGGAACCTCCCTTTCCTCCCCTGTAGTAGGAAGGTAATTAATCAGAATGCTGACCTTCCAGGGATGCTGTGAAAATCATGTGAGATAACCCAGGAAGCTCTTAGCATGGGACGAGTCACACACAGTAACTGTTGTCATTGTTATTCTTCATTGACTTTTACAGGAGTTTAGATAACAGAGAGCAGGCCAGCGCACCACAGCTGAGCTCCTCGCATCCATCCCCCCACACACCCACAGGCCTCTGTTGCGGCCTTATGTACACACACCCGGGAAACACTTGGAAAGGCGTTTTAGAAGTGGACAAACTTTCCGTTCCCAATTTGTAGGCGGATGAAGAGTTCAGTATAGAAAAACGAGAAACCCTTCCCCTCCTGCAGGTGTCCCCAAGGCCTGCCTGGCTGTGTAAACCCAGTGGAGGCTTTGCAAGCTATGGAAGGAAAACGATTACTGGGGAGCCCCATGAGAAGCTGAGTTCAAGGAAACACCCTGGGCCAGGAGGAGTGGGGGAGGCGCCTCAGGGTGTGCTCAGCTTGGGGATGAAGCTCAGGACCTGGCTCCTGCAAAACAGCGTGGCCCAGAGATTTGTGGGAATCAGGGAGATGGCAGGGAACTGGTGCTCCCCCTTTATGCTTTAAGGGAAAGCTCGGCTTCCCCTCTGTAAACCAAAGGCGATGCCAAGGCGGAGGGAGGATGGTGCACATGGGCCAGCACTGCTGTTGGAGGCCACCTGCTAGGCTGCCGTCTCTTCCTCATCCTCTTCTCCCTCTTCGCCCTCGTCTTCATCCTCTTCCTCTTCCTCATCCTCACCCTCATCCTCCTCTTCCTCCAGGTCTTCCCCCAGAATTTGTTCCTGCTTTTTCTGGAGAAAGATGGCACAAAAATATTGGTATGGGTGGGGACAGTCTTTCTCTTCTCTCAACCTGATGTTAACCCCACGAGACTAAAAGCAGCTAACTGGCTGAAGCCTGGTAGGCCAAGCATCCTGAGGACAGCGACACCAGCTCCATGACTGGTGAGGGCCCTGTGGGTGCTTAGAGCCTGTGAGTGCAGAAGGTGGGCAGAGTTTCGGGAATTCGACAGACTCAAGAGCAAGTCCACGTGCAAGCCCAGTGACCTTGGGCTAGTGCTTCCCGAGTCTCCTTGGGAGACTCACCCATAATGAGGATGTGATACTCTATGGCTAGGATTAGAAATAATGGGCAGGAGGACTCAGCATGGGTAGGATGGTGTTAGTACCAGGTGGTGATTTCTGACCACCAAGGTGCCAAGTCTATGGAAGAGACAATGAGAGAAGCAGGGAGTGTGTGAACAGGAGGAGGAAGGGGCCAAGATCTGCAAACACCAGCCTCTTCTGAGGCTCAGCTTCTTCATCTAGATGCTCAAGCTGTTGCAAGGAAGTATGGCACAAAGCATGGTGCCTGCCAGCCACATTGTTCCATCAAAGGTGGCCATTGTCACCTTTGCCTTCTAGAGGGCGTATGAGCCATGGGTGATGGGTGGGAGGAGCCCGGGCTCTGAGACAGAAAGGCAGGGCTCTAGTCTTGCCTCTGCCATACACGGAGGAAGCCCTCTGCTTCCAGGTATGAGAGTAAAGACGCTCATACCAAATCCTTCCAAATGCAAAATGCACAAAAATCCTGGTCCTACCCTTTCCTCAGACCCAGTGGGAGGGGAGACAGAAGTGAAAGAGTCTTGAGGAGGAACCGGCCATTGCCCTGTGTGGCCACCCCCCACCCACCACATCCAATCCACTCCATTAGTGACCAAGGACGTCTCAGAAGCTCTTCTGTGAGCAAGGCCAGCGTCCCAGGCAGGTGTTCTTTGTAGTGACATGGGGCCGGTGCTCTGCTGTCACTGTTGTGAAAGTCTTAAAACTTTTTAAACAACAGGCCCTACATTTTGCAACCCTCCTGTAGCTAGTTTCTCTTAAAAGGGTGAAACTGGCAGATGCTCCGTTGCCCTTTCCCTCCTTCACCGTTCTTGGGCTCTTTCACATATTAGCATCTGACCTGTGGAGCACTTAGGGCGATGACCCAGATGAGCAATGTCTTTTTCTTTTTCTGTCCCCTGATATAGAAAAGGGCCTGTAAAGTGACCAGGCACCATCTTTGTAGCTCAATATCTGCATTTTCTAGATGGAAATTAAGGAACCAAGAAGTGATATAGCTAGAAAATGCTTTAAGAGGCTCGGCGCCTATGGCTCAAGTGGCTAAGGCGCCAGCCACATACACCTAAGGTGGCGGGTTCGAATCCCCAGCCCGGGCTCGCCAAACAACAATGATGGCTGCAACCAAAAAATGGCCGGGCGTTGTAGTGGGCGCCTGTGGTCCCAGCTACTTGGGAGGCTGAGACAGGAGACTCGCTTGAGCCCAGGAGTTGGAAGTTGCTATGAGCTGTGATGCCATGGCACTCTACCTGGGGGATAGCTTGAGGCTCTGTCTCCAAAAAAAAAATAAAATGCTTTAAGAACTGGGGCCATGGTGGAGGAGATGACCACAGGTCACACTCCTGACACCGAATTTGAGTAAGTCTGCATAATGTACACAGCACAGCTGTCTCGGCCCTTCTCTCCACTGACCTTAAGGCTTACTCCTCTCTGGCAGCTCACATACTCCCAGGACCCTCATTCAGTCGATCAACATGCATGTTCAGAATATGCCCACCACAGGGAGAGAGGGTGCCAAGAAGCATAGAGCATGGAGCAGGGCTCCTGCCTGCAAGGAGCCTGAAATCTATCTGGAGACAGGATTCCTCAGGAGGAAGAGAGTAATGCTTGCCAGATGACCAAATTAGAGGCCAGGTGGGGAGGCTACTGGCTCGAGGTCATCAAATAGGCAGAACCCAGGTGCCATGGTGCCCACCCCCCCACCCCCCCACCTCCCCCCCGCAGCTTGCACAAGTCCCTGGCCAAGGTCCTTACGTGGTGCTTGGGCTGCTTCCTCATGGCTTCTGCCTCCCTCCTCTTCATCTCAGTGAAGATGACATCTAAGAACTCCTCCTCGGCTACGCGGACCAATGCCTCCAGGTCTGTGGGCAGCTCCTCCTCCTCGTCCTTACCCTCGGCCTTGCCTTTCTCCTTTAGCCGCATCTCTCGGTGCCTGGCTTCCAGGATCTTCTCCCGGTGGGTCTCACGCTCAAACATCTGGGCACATGGGGACAGAGAGGCCAGGGGAAGAGAGTGGGCGGAGCACAGGGGCCAGGTGGGGCTTCTACTGAGCCCTCCTGACTCTGCTCCAAAAGGTCCCACGGGGTCTGCACACAGGGCCAGTGTTGGGAACAGAGGGCTGAATATTGGGGCCAGAAGGCTGTAGCATGGACGCCAAGTTACTCAATTCCAAGGAGTGCCAAGTACATGGACAACAGGGTCAAAATGCCCTTTGAAGTTATGCACTATGGTGGCCACAGGCCCAGTGAAGAACTAGCTCAATGGTGAGACCTCAGCCTCTGGCAGACAGGGGTTTGCCTCCCCAGCATATCCCCCGGTTCTGGGAAGTCTGCCTGGTGAGAAGAGGCTATAGGAATGCCATCTCAGTCCCCCTCGCCCAGAGGCAGTCCCCTTGCATCTGCTAAGCCATCATCAGAAAGGTTCCACTACCACAAAAAAATATGTTTGATACTAAACAAGCTGACCAAGTTAAACCACTTTGATTTTTCAGCTAAAAGAATTGAACCCTGGGGAGATAGAGATCTGCCTGAGGCCACTTAAGCTGCAAGGCAGGTGAGCAAGGCCCACTCCAGGTCATCCCCCTGCCTGTCCCCAAATGTGCACCTGCTTCCCAGCAGGCGGGGAAGAGGGTACATACACATGTTTCTGACTAGGCTGCTTTGCCCCAGGGCCAGGTGAGGACCTGTGCGGGGTGAGCTTGGCCCTGGCACGAGGCACTTACGGAAGAAGCTGCGTTCTTCTCATTCCTCTGGAGGCTGGAGAGGCCCTGTGAGACCTCCAGCAGGGTGGCTGTCCCCAGCTGGGAGCCACAGGCAATGAAGCACCCATTGTCTTGCACCCGGAGGCAGAAGAGGGCCTCATCACACACCTGTTGTCAGGGTCAGGAGGGGAAGTAGGGAACAAAGTTACCTTTGTCTGATTAACCGGCCTCTGGGTAGGCTTAGCCACTTGGGTCCTTTCAAATTCCCTCAGCAACACCCTTTGCCCACAGGATGAAGTTCCAACCTCAAGACTGGCTGTCAAGATCTCCCACCCTCATCTCCCACTGCACCCTGCCCTACATCTCCAGCCCAGCCCAGTCATCCTGTGGGTCCCAAACCCCACTCCCTTCCATGGCCCCAGCCAGCAAGGTCAGCTCAGCTAAGATGACATGATGACATCAGCTCAGGCCCACAGGGGCAGCTGCTAAAAGCCTGCATCTGGGGCTTCTAAAGGAATAGGCCTGGGGGAGGAGAGGCCAAGCACCTGCTCAGAATCCCCCCCAGGGGATTCTGTTGTGCAACCAGTGTTCCATGTCCCCCCAGATCCCTGAACCTTTGCAGAGCCACATGCTCCCAAAGCCAGAGTGGCAGTCAGCCAGTACGTGGCTTACTCAGAGAGGCCCTAAAAGCACAAAGACACACCCGACCATACATAGCCCACACGTGCTCACAGCACCCATGCTATCAGCCACCTTCAGGCCTGTCTCACTGAGAACCTGAATGCATGGGGTACACGTGACCTTCAGACTGAGAGCGGGATCACACTGCTTGAACACGAAGTCCCAGATATCTAGGGTCCCGTCCATCTTGGTGGTAAAGAAGACTGCTGGCCTCACTGGGCTCCAGGCACCGTCAGTGAGGTAAGCCATGTGGTACCTGTGGGGGCCAGCACCATGGGAAAGGGGGCATTATGGTTGGGAGGGTCAGAGAGACTCCAGTTCTGTTCACTCAGTCCCTCCTGGGCTGCAAGGTCAAAGTCTTGCTGGGCAGGAAGTTCTTTGTGTTCGACTTCTAGCTGTGCCAACCTCACCCAGCCATGGCTCACAGGCTGCTTGTTGAAGGGCTGGGCACTGACATTTCTCTCCTGCTAATTCCAGGCAACAAGTACATGCTGCTGGATCTGGGCTGAGTCTGGGGCTTACCCAAAGGATTCAGAAGAAGGACAATGCAGAAAAGTTCAGAAAACTGAGATTCGGAGAGTGTGTAAGACTTCCTAGTTGGTTTAATCTAGAGTTTCAAAAGTTTCCTCAGTGAACATGGAATATTTTGTAAAAAGAAATACACACCAAGGTTGGCAAGCCCCATACTATCCCTTGCAAAGTGACAAGCTGGTCTGCTCTGGGCTGGTGTGCCTCATCCCCACCCCCAGAGGCACTGGCGTCATCTTGGCCTCTACTCCTGAAATGCTGCTACTGCTGGCTGGTACTGACGACTGCCACTCCTCAGCCAGGGGCTGCACTGCCACTGTTCGAGTAGTCTGACCTGGTCTCTGCTCTGGTCTAAACACTGTGCTCATTGCTCTGTCTCAAGCTCTCTGTCTGCTCCTCCCCTCAGAGGAGAGGGTACCCGAGCTGGACAGGCTATGCAGGCATTGCCAGAATGTGCCAAGTCACCGGTTCTCCAGCCAAACTTCTTGGGTCCAGCTAGGAGAGCAAGAGAAGGTGGGCTTCATGTCCTTTTAACCCAGTTCCCGAGCATGAAAATTGAGATGATGAGGACAGCAATTCTTCCCACTCCTAGGGATATTTTGAGGATTATGAAAACTAAGCCATGGCTGTTATTATTAGTAATTCAAGCCAGTTGAAGCCTATTCCTTTGTGAAGAGACTAAATTAAGTGACATACTAACACAAGCTTGCGTGTTTGTGGAGGAGCATTTTCTCCATTTTACAGATGGACATATGGAGACTCAGAGCACTCCTGGGCCCAGCTGAGCCCCCTCCGTCCCCTTCCCTCCCCTGCAACCTCTCCCATCCCCAGTGTCCTCCTTTACTTGGTCCACATGATGGAAGACTCCCGGCTGTCTTCAGACCAGATGCGAGCTGTCCAGTCACCAACAGTCAGGAAATTCTTTGGGTAGAAGGGGTTTCTCTGGAGGGCATAGATGGGGCCGTGGTGGCCTGAGAACGTGCACACAATCTTCTCAGCTGCTGTCTTGGCCTTGCGATTGCAGGAGATGACAATGCCCTGCTCGGTTCCCACCATGAACTTGGTTGGCTGTGGAAGGAGTGACACAGAAGTGGAAGGCTCCATGAACCATTAGCTCTGGGCTTTGTAAGCATGATCAGCAGGCTGCTAAGTGGGGCCTGCAGGTGCTACAAATTCCCTCAGTTTAACTCCCTGCTCAGGCTTATCCCTGACCCTCTTGGGGAGTTGTCCCTACTCTTCCCAGACTCATTAGCTCCTACCCTTTTTGGAAGCTGCTCAATGAAGCCCACCCTAGCTTTTCCAGTCTCCAGAGGGTCATCACAGACCCCTTTAAAAGGTATCATTGTGTTCACAGGATTGATCCTGAATGTTTGTTTCCAGAGAGACTAAAGGTGAGCAGACGGAGTGTAGCCCAGATCACTCAAAAGATAGGCAGAGCCTTCTCTGGTATGATAGTAACATTAGCCATTGCGTTGTCTAGCTTGGATGTCCCTGAGGACTTAGAGCAGGTGGTCAAGCGGCCCTCAGGAAACCACCTGGCAGTCTATCATGTAATCTGCCTCCTCCCCCTGATCTCTGAGTTCTTGGAGGGGAGCAAGCTTGTTTTACTTGGTTCTGTGCCCACTAACCAGCTCATTTCACTGTGGAATGTATGCACAAAGGCCGGGCTCCCGAGTCCTCATGCTGTGCTCCCTCCATCTTTCTGAGCACAGCCCCCTTAATCACACAGTGCCTAGCCTTGTTTCCTATCCCACATTTTAACTTCCAGGCCAGACCAGAAGACCTCCATGGAAAGGACCTGAGACTCAGAGCCCTGAATGGAAAGAATGGGTAAGCCAGGGAGAGGAGGGGAAGGCCTTTGCAAACAGACTCAGATGTCACACTCTGTGGGATGGACTTGCCACTGAAGAGCCCACAGGTTTATAATTTTTAAAAAATTTTATTTTTCTGTGAAATTTCCTTCTACTAGTAAATCACTAAAAATATAAATATAAAATCTCTAGAAAATGTTCAGAACAGATCTGTCATCTTCTTCCTCCCCAAATGGGGGCTAACCTCCTTGTTTTGAGGAGACCAATAGATGATGTGTCTTTGTGACATCCATGTACATGACATACTCAGAGGTGCATCTCTCTGGGTCAGGCCCTGGGTGTTCACCCCAAATGGACCAGGGTAAAGCTGTCTGCTGCATCCAGGGCTGGAGTGGGGCTGAGGCCCCAACTTCCTCAGGAGGTGGAATATAGGTGCTAACTTCTCCCCAACACCCCATCACCCTTGTGCAGACAAGGCCCACTAAAGGCCCCTGACAGGACTTTGTGAGTGTGTATGGCTGCCATCCAGCAGTCACAGGGAGGCTAGACCATGGAGATGGACACAGAAAGCCAGGTGGGGGTGGAGGAGGGGCTGGTCTGAGTTGAAGCTCTTAGTAGTAAAGATTAGGAGTAGTTGTCCCAGTGGGCTCTGGGACACAGTCTGTGGCACTGGGCAGCATCAAGGAACAGACTTCAGTCCCCCAGATCCTCCTGACACAGCATGGAACCTGGGTGAGGTGTAGTGGCCACAGAGAGGCAGCTGCAGAGAAAGCACAGTGGGGACTCAAGCTTACTGGGTGTCACCCAGGCTCTAGGGACTGGAAGTGGGCCACCTGCTGGCTCACCACTGTCCCCCTGGCTGAGCCTCAGAGTGGAATAAACAGCCTTTCCAGGATCCCTTGCCCTTCAGCTTCCCTGCTGTCCTTAAGATCAAGGCAAAGGTTGCTGGCTTCCTCCAGGAAGAGGGAAAGATGCTCACCTCACTAAGTCTCTTGGCTGGTTCAAGAGACTAGGAAGCCTTGACAGACACCTTTGCCTCCACCAGGGGGACCTGGATGGCCCTGAGACCCGTACTCAACATGGGAGGTGGATGGAGAAACTGAAATTGGTCCTTAACAAGGGGTGTGTCTGATGCCACTCAGAAATCCCTCTGGACCGAACAGGGCAGGTGCCCTTCTGATGTATCCAGGGTCTAGCCTTCTCCCCTTCTCCCCTGTGACCACTGTGGCCTGAGCCTTCTTCATCACACACCCAGGTGGTTGCCTTCTAACTGGTCTTCTTCCACCTTGTCCCCATGACAGTCTCTTCTGTCCAGTGGCCACACCCTAAGGTGACCCCAGTGAATCATGCCCTTGTAAGGTCCTTTCCCTTGGGGTTGGGCATAGCTTTTGTTTCTATGCTACGGAATGCCTTGCAGGGACAGGTGTTGCTCCTGATGACATTATGTCATACATGCTTCTGCTTCAGCAAACCAAAGTTAGATTCTCCCTTTCTGGCCATGTTGTGAGGGGGCCAGAAAGAAGGCCAGGATGTAGGGTGGGATTGTCAGTTTACAAAGCAATAGGGGGTGGTCTCTAGGGGTTGACAGTTTGCAAAGCAATAGGGGACTACAGTCTTACAACTGCCAGGAGCTTAATTCTGACAAGAACTGGAGAGAGTTTGGAGGCAAATTCTTCCCTGGTCAAGATTCCAGATGAGGACACAGCCTTGTGAGACCCTGAGCAGAGGACTCCACGAAAATATGTTCAGACTCCTGATCCACAGAAACTGTGGAGATAATAAGTATGTGTTGCTTTAAGCCCCTAAATTTGTAATAGTTTGGTAAGCAGCAACAGTAAACAAATGTGCTAATCTTTCTGTGACATACATCAATCCCTGTCTCCTCTGCTCTGAATCCTGCAGTCTCCACCTCACTCTGAGTGAAAGTAAAGCCTTCTTCGTGGTCCACAGGCCCTCCATGTCCACCCCATGCTCTCCCTAACCCCCTCCTGGCCACCTTCCAACCTCACTCACTCTACTGCTGCACAAGGCTCCTTGACTGGCCTTCAAGTACACAGGCTTGCTGCTGCCCCAGGGGCTCTGCAGCAGCTGTTCCCACTGCTTTGAACACTGTCCCCCTCAGATAACCACTTGGTTGGTTAATTCTTACTTCCTTCAAGACTTTGGTCAAATCTCACTTCTGCAATGAGGACTCCCCAAATTGCTTTATTTAATATTCAACCTGACCCCTCAATTCAACCCACGACCCCTAAGTCCCCTTACCCCCTGTCCTGCATTTCTGTCCCCATAGTGCCTGTCACCTTCTAGCAGATGTATTTTATTTAAATTTTTACTGTCTGTCCCACGGCTAGCACTTATCCTACATGTCTAGAACCTGCTATGGAATAGGAGCTTGAAAATGCTTGTTGACTGATTGGATGAATAATGGGAAATGTCAGTCTGGAAAAGCCTCCACCACAGTGTCCTTACCACCCATTGCCCTGGCTGGACCCTGATACCAGCAGCCTAGGAGGTGGGTAGCTCTTTCAGAAGTCCTTGTACAACTGGGCTACACTGTGCACAAACGTTCATAGCAGAATCAATCACAATAGCCAAGAGGGGGAAGCAGACACATGCATGGATGAACAAAAAACATGGTCTGTCCATGCAGGGGGATGTCCTCCAGCCTTAAAAAGGAAGGAAATTCTGACACATGTTACAAGGCAGATGAATCTTGAGGACATTATGCTGAGTGAAATGAGCCCGTCACAAAAAGACAAATACTTCGTGATTTCTCCAGAGGACCAGAATTCCTAGAAACAGAACACAGAATGGTGGTTGCCAGGGGCTGGGGGAAGGAGAAATGGGGACTTGTTCCATGGGTTCAGAGTTTCAGTTTTGCAAGATGAAAAAGTTCTGGAGGTCAGTTTTACAACTTGACACTACTGAATTTTAAAAATTAGGATGGTAGGTTTGTTCTACCAAAATTTTAAAAAATGGGCTATATGTCAAAGGAAAGCTAAAAGACCAAGCTTGGCTGGGTGCACTGGCTCACACCTGGAGTCCTAGCACTCTGGGAGGCCAAGGCAGGAGAAAGTGCTTGAGGTCAGGAGCTAAAGACCAGCCTGAGCAAGGGCAAGACACCATCTCTACAAAAATTAGTGGGGTATGGTGGCAGGTGCCTGTAGTCCCAGTTACAAGGGAGGCTGAGGCAGGAGGATTGCTTGACCCTAGGAGTTAGAGGATGCACTGGGCTAGGCTGAGTCCATGGCACTGTAGCCTCAGGGGGGAAAAATCAAAGCTTGGGAGGCCCAGGGAGTAAGTACTCATAATGGAGCAGAAGGGCTCCCCTGAGCTAGGGGGGAAGAGAGGCCATCCATACCCGGGGCCATCCAGGCTGTGGCCCTGGGCTTCCTGGAGGGGTGGGGTGGGGATAGCCTGGGCCTTCAAAGTCAGAACCTTGGGTTTGAGTCTCAGTGCCATCACATACTCGGGCATGACTTAACCTCACTAAGACTCTTCATGTTTTTCTGGCATGTAAGGACATAACATTAGATCACAGGACAGTTATGGCAGATTACACAAGCTTATCACATAAAGCCACTGAAAGTGCACAGCACTCAGTAAGGGACAGTCATGAGGGAGGTTTGTGGGACTCCTGTGGTGTGGTCACTACATCCAGAGCATGACCTGGAAGTCCTGGTATCTGGGAACAACAATGCTTTCTTGAGTCCTCCCCAGCCCAAGGTCCATGCTCAGTGCCTTCTCCTCTTAAGCCAGGTGAGGGGGGTCAATCAAATTATCCTCTCCCCCACCTTATCCTACCCACATTCATCCCCAGCCTTGGAGAGAGCTCCCAGGGTAGGTGTGAGGCCAGAGCATCCTAAGGTCCTAGGAATGCTGTCATAGGACCCTGGAGCAAGCAAGTGACACCCACAAGGGGAAACCAGACCTGAGCTCTGGTAAGATATAAACCAGGAGCCAGGTCAGGAGCTTCTGGGAACGCTACTGTCTTGCTTTAGAGAGTGAGTCTTCATTTACTGCTACTAGAGCCTTCCTCCTCTCACACGACTGCCCCGCTTTGATATTTCTTTCCTGTTCCTTCCCAGTTACCAAACACTGACTCTGTGCCTGTGCTCTGGGTCTCATTCTCTCCCCAGTACCTCTTTCCCCAGAGAAAAGGAAGTGACCAGTCCAGGGTGCCATTCAGGGCAGGGACAGAGCCTGGGCTGGACACCAGACCTCCTCATGATGGCCTTGGAGAGGGCTCTCCTCATGAAGGTTTTCTGGAATCCTGTCCTGTTGGGAATAATTACCCTCTGTTCAGTCCAGCCACCAGCCAGACAGGTTATTGGTGTGACAATGAGAAGCTCTGCTGCCCCCTGCTGGAACTCTGCTGTAAAGACCACACAGGTATGTGGTGGCCGCAGGCAGTTGGCCTCGCTGGGGCCAGTGCTCTGGGGTCTCTAACACACAAGCCACAGCCTGTCCTGAGCCCTCACAATGAAAGTTGGGGAAGGGACAGCAAGGGTCACTCACCAAGGTGGACTCGAACTCCAGGGAGATAGCCCCCAAGGCGCTCTCCAGATGCTCCTTTTTGGTGATGTCTAAGACCACTATCTCAGTGGGCTCACTGATCTTTCGGATGTCCCACCACATGACCTGGTGTGAGGAGGGGACGATGCTGAGACTCTGAGGTCCCATGACACCCCTTTGTTTTGGTTTCTCTCCTGACAACCACAGGAGCAGCCCCACTTTGAGAGTCCCTGCTCAATGCCCAGTCCCCAAACCTGGCTGGTCATAAAATCTGCATAACATCCAGATGCTGGGGCCTCACCCAAGACCTGCTGAATTACATTGCAGGGGCAGGCACAAGAATCTGTATTCTTTAAGGCTTTCCACACTAGGGTGATATCTAACAACATTAAAAATAAACATATGCTTCAACCCAGAAATCCCACTGCTCAGAACATACCCTGCAGATATATCTGCATGTGTGTGCAGAGATCTAGGTACCAAGACACTCTTTGGTACAAATTTTAGAGTAACAACAAAATACGAGCTCCACTTAGACAAATTATGGAGCACCCAGGTGCTGCAGTCCTTAACAGGCCTGGGGAAGAGCTTTATGACATCAGAAACTGTCTGTAAAATATGCAAAATGAAAAATATCAAATGCAGAATAGCATGTGAGGTGTACAGAATAAAAAAAAAAGCAAAAAAAGAGCTTGGTGGCTCACGCCTGTAATCCCAGCATTCTAGGAGGCTGAGGCAGGAGGACCACTTGAGCTCAGGAGTTTGAGACTAGGCTGAGGAAGAGTGAAACCCTGTCTCTACTAAAAATAGAAAAGTTAGCCGGGTGTTGTGGTGGGTGGCTGGAGTCCCAGCTACTTGGGAGGCTGAGGCAAGGAGGATAGCTGAGCCCAGGAGTTGGAGGTTGCTGTGAGCTATGATGATACCACATTTTCTCCAGGTGACAGAGTGATTCTCTGTCAATAAAAAGAGCAAAAAGAGAGATAAGTGTTTGCTTGAGTGTTAGAGACTATTTCTGAAGGCAGACACAGGAAGCTGGTGTGTGTGGGGCGGGGGCAGAAGGCTGCAGACACAGGTGGGACAAGGGTATGTCACTCTCTGCCCTTTTGTGCTTTTTGGATGCTGTTCCCTGTGTATGTATTACCTACTGTTAAATTTCAGAACAAAACATGAAAGGAAATATTCCAGGGTGATTCTGATGGGGAACCGGGACGTTTACTGTCCTCCTCCCCCGCCCAGGTCCAGCCACCTGGTACCTGCCCATCTGTGGATGCCGAGAAGCACTCAGTACCCGTCTTCGACTGTAGCCAGATGGTGCCATACACGGGATCTCGGTGGCTGAACTCGATAGTGGACAGCTCCGCCACCAGGCTGCCCTTCCGAATGTCCCACCAGGCTGGTGCAGAAGGAGACCAGGAAGGGGTGAAAGGGAGCACAGGCTTCCTTCCCGGGGCAGGGGGCAGAGAGGCTGCTTCTCTTGGTTTGGCAGGTATATGGGTCTTCAGAATCAGGGCCAGGTTCAAGCCAACCTGAGTCTCCTACCAGCCCCTACAAAATCTCCAGAGGGACTCCCAGAGTACAAGCCCTTACCTTGTGCTGAGTGCCTCACTAGGCCCTGGGGAAGGCCCTGGGCATAGGACAGGTATCCCTGGAGTTGGGGCAGGAAGGGGGCCCAACAAACATGGCCCTTGCTGTGGTTGCTATGGTGGCAGGCAAACACATGAGGGTGGTCAGAGAGGGCCTCCTGGAGGAGGTGACAGGCAGCTGAGAGAGGCTGAGGCTGAGGATGGAGTGAGTCAGGCATGGGGGAGCCTTATCCCAGGGAAGAGCATACAGAAAGGGTGGGAAGGTGAGAACATTTAGGCAAATCTCTCCCGCTACATAAACTCCTTCCCTCCCATCTTCTGCACATTTCCTGCCTCTGCTGGAAAGAAACTCTCAGCAGAGCTTTGCCTGGTTTGTTATTAGTGCTTTGCCAAGAAAGACAGGACACTTAGCTACATGTATAATCACGCTTTTGTCCTGATAAATTTTGGTTCCACTTTCCTATGCGCATACATTTGGGATTTCCCAGCCTGGGTCCAGCTGTCTCTAGGAAAGCTGGTTTTGTATAACAACAAAGGTCTTCAAGTCCATAAGACTTTTTTTTTTTGAGTCAGGGTCTCACTTTGTTACTCTGCAGAGTGCCCTGGCATCCCAGCTCACAGGAACCTCAAACTCTTGGGCTTAAGTGATTCTCTTTACTACAGGTGCCTGCTACAGACCTGGCTATTTTTTTGTTGTTGTTGTTTAGCTGGCCCCCCAGTCTGGGTTCAAACCCACCAGCCTGGGTGTATGTGGCTGGTGCCCTACCCACCCAGCTATGGGTGCTGCCCAAGTCCCTAAGTTTTGACTTAGTATTTCCCCATGTCCAAGGCATTTGCCCCTGAACTGACCGGGCCCAGAAATGAGTTTTCTTAGCTAAGCTTTTTCCACTTGGGCAGAGAAGTGCTGGAGGGTGGATCCCGGGGGGGCCCCCATGGGAGCCCTTCTCACAGCAGCAGAGCCCCTGAGGCTGGGTTGGGCCAAGCTGGCATGAAAAACCATTGAAAGACATTATGAATAATTGAGTGAGATTCCTGAATAAATCATGGCAGAGTGGCTCTGCCTTAGTCGTTTAGATCTCTGGAACCCAGATAATCTGGCAGGGAGAACTACGGGAGTCCGTGTCTATTCCATAATCCAAAAGCTCTTTGGGGAGGAGGCGGCAAGTCTGGGTGTGGGACTGGGGGACTCCGAAGGCCAGCAGGAAGCTGGCAACAGAAAGGTTCCAAGGAGAAGTTTCTCTGCCATCCTGGCTCCCCTTTGGGAAGGAAGTATAAGATTGAGTGGAGGTGGAGGGTGGGGAGCTCTTTCAATACCCAGGATCAAGGCTAGCCTGGGGTGTTGGTGTGGGGTCCGCCAAAGGTGGCGGGCACGTGCGGATGTTCAGAGCTGACGTGGGCAGGTTACTTCTGATCTCTCTTAAAATTTAAAAAATCAGTTTTCTAGATCTGCCATCAGCAAAGTGGCAGAGTAAGGACTTCTGAAAATCCTTTCCTCCAGAAAAGCAATAAGAAAACTAGCAAAAATCATCAGCATCGACTTTTTCAGAACTCTGAAAATTAGCCAAATGATTCCAGCGATCACCCCCCCTCCCCGAAAACAAAATGAAACAGCTGCATCTTGGTAAGAACAGTGTGTTTTGTGACATTTTAACATGTGCTAGTTGAGATGTCACACTCTTCAGCTCTGAGGTAGTTTTGGAAAATAACTTCCAGCTTTTCTCTTGAAAGCCAGCAGCCTGGTAGTCACAGGAGCGGGCAGAGGGGGCTGCAGCTCTCTCAACTGTCATCTGACCCTCGCCATGGTTCCCTGGAAGACCCCTCTTGCAAGGTTGGCTATATTTGACTCTGTTCAGGGTTTGCTCTGTGCAAAAAGTTGTTTCATTAGGGCATCATTGCGGGCATTTGATTAACTCTGCAGCTTTCCAAGGTAGTGGCTAGCAGATGAGGCAAATGGCAGGCTGACCGAAAAGCTTCAAAGGAAAAGCTGCAGCATGAGATGTCGACGGGGGCCTTGAGAACCTCTGAGATATTCCCGAGAATCTAGAGAGCCACGTGCATGGGGAGGGGTGTGTGCATGCCCAGAGTTACATCTTACTCAGAAAGAGCGTGGGAAGGCCCGAAACCAGTGGTTCTCAACCTTCCTAATGCCGCGATGTATTTTCATTGTTAAAAAGGGGTCGCAACACACAGGTTGAGAAGCACTGCCCTAAACACTCATCTCTGACCAAGCCTGAGGGTCCACGCAGATGTGAAGGTGGAGCTGACAGCTGCCTGCCTGGTAAAGTCATGGGAGACTTACTGGCTCAGGAGTTTGAGGAAATATTTGTCCAATCGATAACTGATGGCTCTGCTAACCAAGTAGAGACTGTAGTGGTCACACTTGACAAAGAATACATAATTTCTAGAATTAGTTAAGGAAATTCACTAATGATATAAACAATGACTACAAGAAACAGCAACAAAAACAAACCCTGGGAGGTGCAAGATTCTGATTTCCATGGTTGTCACGTTATACAATGCAAAAAGTCCAATTATCAACCAAAAAACTATAAGGTATGCAAAGAAATAAGAAAGTCCAGCCCATATACAGGGGAAGGGACCAATACATAGAGATCGTCTACAAGGAAGCCCAGATGTTGAACTTACTAGACAAAGACCTTAAATCAGTTACTTTTTAATTTTTTGAGACAGAGCCTCAAGCTGTCCCCCTGGGTAGAGTGCTGTGGCATCATAGCTCACAGCAACCTCTAACTCCTGGGCTCAAGCGAGTCTCTTGCCTCAGCCTCTCAAGTAGCCGGGACCACAGGCGCCCACCACAGTGCCTGGCTATTTTTTGGTTGCAGCCATCATTGTTATTTGGCAGGCCCGGGCTGGATTTGAACCCACTACCTTAGGTGTATGTGGCTGGCGCCTTAGCCACTTGAGCCACAGGCGCCGAGCCAAATCAGTTACTTTTAATACATTCAAAGAACTAAAGGAGATCGCATCTAAAGAACTAAAAGGGCTGGGCATAATGGTTCATGCCTGTAATTCTAGGACTTTGGGAGGCCACACCAGAGGACTGTTAGAAGCCAAGAATTTGAGACTGGCCTAGGCAATGTAGTGAGACCTTGCTTCTGTTAAAAAATTTAAAAAATTAGCTAGATGTGGTGGCACACCCATGTCGTCTCAGCTATTCAGGATGTTGAGGTAGAAGGATTGCTTAAACCCAGGAGTTTGAGGTTACACAGTGAGCTATGATTGGGCCATTGGACTCTAGCCTGGCTGACAGAGCAAGACCCTGTCCCACTCCCTCCAAAAAGAGAAAAAAAAAAAGAAAAAGAAATTAGAAATAGAATAGCAAATTAAACTCAAACAGAAGGAAATTATAAAGATTAGAGTAGAAATAAATGAAATAGAGAATTTTTAAAAACCTGGGAAAATCAATAAAACCCAAAGTTGTTTCTTTAGAAAAAAAAACCAACAAACCTCTAGGTACATTTACCAAGTTAAAAAGGGGGGAAGATTTAAATTACTAAAATCAAGCACATGGGAAACAGAGGTGAAACAGGGATGTCACTACCAACTCTGCAAAAGTGAAGATTATAAGGGAATACAACGAACAATTATATGTCAACAAATTCGATAATCTTTCTAGACCAAATGGAAAAGTTCCCAGAGAAACAGAAACTATCAAAACTAATTCAAGAAGAAATACAAAATGTGGAGAGACCTACAGCAACTTAAGGGATTGGATTAGTGATTTTCAAACTTCCAACGACGACAACAAAAAAGCCTGGGAAAAGCTAATACAAATTCTTCACAAACTCTTCCATAAAATAGAAGTGGAGGGAACACTTCCCAATTGGTTGTCTAAGGCCAGGGCTGCCGACACCCATTACCATGTGGGTTTCCCTGACTGCCTCTCCCAAGATGAGTTCCCCAGTGGCAGGGCCCTAGGCTTTGACTTTATTAAAATTATAGTTGTTTAGTTTGTCTTGAACTAATTTTAGACTGACAACAGGAGACACTGCTGAGGTGCCAGGAAACCTCCTTTATCAGGTGTCAAGAATGATCCCCTATAGGAGGCCCGAGCCCTGGCTGGCTGCGGGCTCTGGCCAGGCAGCAGCAGGATGGACTCCGGTGAGTGCCTGGGTTCCTCCTTACCTATCTGCCCATTGTAGCAGCCCCCCAGGAGCACATGGGAATCTTTGGGGTTGTACTCCAAGGTGATAAGCGGAGAAGGTGGCTTCAGAGTAAGTTCAGGCTTGTTGGGGTTTTCTATAAAGTAAAAAAAAAAAAAAAAAAAAAAAAAATTATCTCACCAGGACTGGAAGGAAAAGAACAGCATCCACTAACCCCATCTGCAGGTTGTGGGATAGGGAGTGGCAGGGAGGGAGTCTGGAAGCTTCTCTGATCTCTCTTCCAGGCTGTACCCTCTGGTCCTCCTTGACCAGAATCTGGCCCCAGGGGTTCTGCTGATGGTTTCATTTTTTGGTGATTGGGGTATGTGTATGTTCAATTATATTTCTAGTCCATTCTCTGGGTTTAGTGTGAACCAGGATTTTGGCCCTAAGGTTTTTATACAAAGTCAGTCCCCCCCTCATTTTTTTCTTTTTTTTTGAAACAGAGTCTCACTCTGTCACCCTTGGTAGAGTGCCCTAATGTCATAGCTCACAGCTACCTAAAACTCTTGGGCTCAAGCGATCCACCTGCCTCAGCCTTCAGGGACTACAGGCACCCACCACAATGCCTGGTTGGTTTTTCCGTTTTTAGTGGAGGGTAGTCTCGAACTTGTGAGCTCAGGCAATCCTCCCATCTCTGCCTCCCAGAGTGCTAGTATTGTAGGTGTGAGCCACCAAGTCCAGCCTCCTCCAACTTTTCTGGGGCCTGGAGATGGTTATGGGGGCTACCCCAAGGTTGCTGTGAGAACTCACTGAGGTGCTCAAGTGTGTCGGGCGTTGGCTCCGTGCTTGGCATCTACACATTCATGTTAACAGTAACGGTGGGAAGCCTGAAAACCTGACTCCCACCACCACCTGGTTCCCACCAGCCCCTTGACCTTCAGAGAGAGCTCTTCTGTAGACAATGGTCTGTGCTCCCAAATGGATGACCATGAATTATATCAGAAAAGGTGAGAAGGAGACACAAGTCGCCTCCCTCTCCTCCTCCCCCTTGGGTTCCTTCTCAATCCGCTGGGTGCTCTTTCTTACACGCTCTTAAGGGCTGAGAATTGGGATCCCATGGGGTCTGGTCTCAATGCCCCAGATTAAGGATCTGGAGTTGGCTCAGCACCTGTGGCTCAATCGGCTAAAGCGCCAGCCATGTACACCTAAGGTGGTGGGTTCAAATCCCCAGCCCGGGCCCACCAAACAACAATGATGGCTGCAACCAAAAAATGGCTGGGCATTGTGGCGGGCGCCTGTGGTCCCAGCTACTTGGGAGGTGGAGGCAGGAGACTCACTTG
>CAUYQV010129569.1:0-16999 GCA_963574575.1 Galagoides demidoff
AGAAATTATTCCTTGTATTTTCTCAGATCATCACAGAATAAAAGTTGAACTCACCAATAACAGGAATCTGCATACTCATACAAAGACATGGAAACTAAATAACCTTATGCTGAATGATAGCTGGGTCATAGATGAGATTAAGAAGGAAATCGCCAAATTTTTGGAACAAAACAATAATGAAGACACGAATTATCAGAACCTGTGGGATACAGCAAAGGCAGTCCTAAGAGGGAAATTTATAGCATTGCAAGATTTCCTCAAGCAAACAGAAAGAGAGGAGGTCAACAACTTCATGGAACATCTCAAGCAACTGGAAAAGGAAGAACATTCAAACTCCAAACCCAAAAGAAGAAAAGAGATAACTAAAATTAGAGCAGAATTAAATGAAATCAAAAACAAAAGAATTATTCAAAAGATCAATGAATCAAAAAGTTGGTTTTTGAAAAATTCAACAAATTGATAAACCTTTGGCCAACCTAACCAAAATAGAAAATTAAAATCCCTAATATCATCAATCAGAAATGACAAAGGCAAAATAACAACAGACACCTCCGAAATTCAAAGAATCCTTAATGAATACTACAAAAAACTCTATTCTCAGAAATATGAAAATCTGAAAGAAATTGACCAATACTTGAAGGCATGCCACCTTCCTAGACTTAGCCACAAAGAAATGGAACAGACCTATATCAAGTACTGAAATAGCATTAACTATACGAAATCTCCCAAAAAAGAAAAGTCCAGGACCAGGTGGTTTCACATCAGAATTCTTCTAAACCTATAAAGAGGAACTAGTACCTATATTACTTAACCTTTTCCAAAACATCAAAAAAGAAGGACTGTTTCCCAACATATTCTATGAAGCAAATATCACCCTGATCCCCAAACCAGGAAAAGACCCAATAAGAAAAGAAAATTATAGACCAATATCCTTAATGAATATAGATGCAGAAATATTCAATAAGATCCTAGCAAACAGAATCCAGCAACACATCAAATGAATTATACACCATGACCAAGTGGGTTTTATCACAGAGTCTCAAGGCTGGTTCAATATATGTAAATCTATAAATATAATTTATCACATAAAGAAACTAAAAAACAAAGACCATATAATTCTGTCAATAGATACAGAAAAAGCTTTTGACAATATCCACTATCCTTTCATGATCGAACACTTAAGAAAATAGGTATAGAAGGAACTTTTCTTAAACAGATAGAGGCCAGCTACAGCAAACCCACAGCCAATATCATATTGAACGGAGTAAAATAAAAAACATTTCCACTCAGATCAGGAACAAGGCAAGGTTGCCCACTGTCTCCACTGCTTTTTACCATTGTAATGGAAGTCTTAGCCATTGCAATCAGGCAAGAGAAAGCAATGAAGGGTATCCAAATACAGTGAAAAAAATTAAACTTTCACTTTTCACAGATGATATGATTTTATACCTGGAAAACCCCAGGGACTCAACTACAAAACTCTTAGAAGTGATCAAGGAATACAGTAGTGTCTCAGAATACAAAATCAATACTCACAATCAGTAGCTTTTATATACACCAATAACAGTCAAGCTGAAAAAACGTCAAGGACTCTATTCTATTCACAGTAGTGCCAAAGAAGTTGAAATATTTGGGAGTTTACCTAACAAAGGATGTGAATATCTCTACAAAGAAAACTATGACACTCTAAGAAAAGAAATAGCTGAAGATGTTAACAAATGGAAAAACATATCATGCTCATGGCTGGGAAGAATCAACATTGTTAAAATGTCCATACTACCCAAAGCAATATACAATTTTAATGCAATCCCTATTAAAGCTCCATTGTCATACTTTAAAGATCATGAAAAAATAATACTTTGTTTTATATGGAATCAGAAAAAACATCAAATAGCCAAGACATTACTCAGAAATAAAAACAAAGCAGGAGGAATCATGCTAGTGGACTTCAGACTATACTATAAATTGATAGTGATCAAAATGGCATGGTACTGGCACAAAAACAGAGAGATAGATGTATAGAATAGAATAGAGAACCAGGAGATGAACCCAGCTACTTATCATTATTTGATTTTTGACAAGCCAATTATAAACATTTAGTGGGGAAAAGATTCTCTATTTAACAAATGGTGCTGGCTGGTGACCTGTAGAAGACTGAAACTGAACCCACACCTCTCACCATTAAGTAAGATAGACTCTCACTGGATTAAAGATTTAAACTTAAGACATGAAATTATAAAAATATTAGAAGAAAGTTCAGGGAAAACGCTTGAAGAAATTGGCCTGGGCGAATATTTTATGAGGAGGACCCCCTGGGCAATTGAAGCAGCATCAAATATACACTACTGGGACCTGAAACTAAAAAGCTTCCACACAGCCAAGAACACAATAAATAAAGCAAGCAGACAGCCCTCAGAATGGGTGAGGATATTTGCAGCTTATGTTTCTGACAAAGGTTTGATAACCAGAATCCACAAAGAACTCAAACTTATTAATAAGACAACAAGTAATCCCATTTCACTGTGGGCAAGGGACTTGAACAGAAGTTTCTCTGAAGAAGATAGGAGCATGGCCTATATACACATGAGAAAATGCTCATCTTCTTTAATCATCAGAGAAATGCAAATCAAAACTACTTTTAGATATCATCTAACTCCAGTAAGAGTGGTTCACATAATAAAATGCCAAACTACCGATGTTGGTGTGGATGTGGAGAAAAGGGAACACTTCTGCACTGTTAGTCAGAGTGCAAGCTAATACATCTCTTTTAGAAAGAACTATGGAGAATACTCAGGGATCTAAAAGTAGATCTGCCATTCTATCCTGCAATCCTCTGCTAGGAGTAAATCCAAAAGGCAAAAAATCAGTTTATAACAAAGATATTTGCACCAGATTGTTCATTGCAGCTCAATTCACAATAGCCAAATGATGGAAGAAGCCCAAATGCCCACAAACCCATGAATGGATTAATAAATTGTGGTATATGTATACCATGGAATATTATACAGCCTTTAAAATAAGATGGATACTTTACCTCTTCATGTTTATATGAATGGAGCTGGAACATATCCTACTTAGTAAAGTATCTCAAAAATGGAAGAAAAAGTATCCAATGTACTCAGCACTATTATGAAACCAATTTACAATCACTCACACTTTCATATGAAGAGTAGATCACAACTATGACCCAGAGTGAAGAAGGAAAGAAGGAATGGGAAGGGATGGGGGAGGCCAGATGAAGGTAGGGTGAATGGTGGGATCACACCTATGCTACATATTGCAAGGGTACATGTTGGATCTATTATGTATAGAGTATAACTATCATAACACAATAATTAAGTAAACGAGGTAAGGGATCTATTAACCAGTACTATGTAAGCATTCCAAATTGTATATGAAGTCAGCACATTGTACCTCATAAATGCATTAATGTATACATGATCTACCTCTTTATTGTTTACTAAAGAAAAAAAAGGATGTAAATATAATAGTAAGAAGTCTCCTTTTATCCCAGACCTCCACAAACTAAATTCCTTCCCACAGACAGCAACCAACCCTATCAATATTTTGTGTATACTCCAGAAATATTAGCCATCTAAAAATACACTCTTTCAGGTTTCACCCTTCCTTTTCACCCTATTGGATTAGAATGATAGTGTGCTATGCCAATTTTAGATAGTTATCTTTTCTTATGCAACAATAGCTTTTGGTGGTCATCCCATATCAATGCATAAAGATCTTCCTCCTTCTTTGCTATTGTGATTTGTTATAGCCTTGTAGTATTCTCCTAAGTTCTATATATATTATAGGACTCCAGTTTCTAAAATATAGGAATGGTGGATATTTATGTTGGCTACAATCTTCTATTATAAACTATAGTACAATTAATAACTTACACATCTCATATATGTGCAAGGAGAAAGTGGCTTTTTAAATTTTTAAATTGACAGATAAACCTTATATGTTTTTACAATGTACAATATAATGTTTTGAAGTGTATATGCATTGTGAAATTGTTATATCTGGCTAATAAAAAAAACCCTGTTACCTGACTTAGTTATCCTTTTTGTGCTGAGATCACCACTTAGCATCCTCTCTCTCTCTTCATTTTTTAAAAAACACAATATCCTGCATGGCTCAACAGGGATATATTCTGAGAAATGCATCATTAGGTGATTTCTTCATTATGCAAGCATCACAGAATGCACTCACATAGACCTGGATCATGCAACCTGCGACACACCGGGTATATGACACAGTGGTAGCCTTCTGTGTTTAGGTACAGACCTGACAGTGCACTACTGTGCTGGGCATTGTAGGCAACTGTAGCATAATGAAAAATATTTGTGCATCTAAACATAGAAAATGGACAGTTGAAATGTGGTCTCATGACCTCCTGAGACCATTGTCATGTGTATTCCCATCATTGACCAAAACATGATGTGGTACATGACTGTGCATGGTCACGAACTGTAGTCACCTGCTATGCAATAGCTCTCTCAACTTGATTCCCTCTGTCAGCTGTGATTCTGTGTCCTTTGACCAACATCTCCCCATTCCCCCAGCTCCTGATCACCACATCCTCTGTGACCACCATTCTACTCTCTACTTCCATGAGATCAACTTATTTAGATTCCGAATATGAGTGTGACCATGCAGTGTTTCTCTCTGTGCAGGGCTTGTTGCATTTAGCATAACACATAATTTTCACAAATGACTGGACTTCCTTCTGCTTAATGGCTAAGTAATGTTTCATTGTCTATATATGTATGAGTGTGTCACATTTTCTTTGTTCTTTCACCCGTTGATGGTCATTTGGGTGATTCCATGTCTTGGCTATTTTGAATGATGCTTCATTCAATAAATATGGGAGCGCAGATATCTCTTCAACATACTAGTTTCTTTTCCTTTGGATATATACCCAGTAGTGAGAGAACTGCTAGATTATGTGGTATTGATAATTATATATATATTTTTGAAGAACCTCCATACTATTTTCCATAATGGCTGTACTAATTTACAATCCCACCAACAGTGTACAAGGGTTCCTTTTTCTCCACATCATTGTCAATGCTTGTTATCTTTTGTCTTTTAGATAATAGCCATTTTAACTAAAGTAAGGTGATATTTCACTGTGGTTTTAATTTGCACTTCTTTTTTCTTTTACAGGGTAGACATAAAGTTTGTTGCAACTATTTAAATTGCACATGAACTTTATGTCTACTCTAGTACTTGTCCATTTGTATGTCTTTTTTAAAAAAATGTCTATTCAGCTCTTTGCTTATTTTTTAAGTTGGGTTATTTGTTTTCTTGCTATTGAGTTGTTTGAGTTTCTTTTATATTTTTAATATTAACCCTTTATTCAGATGCAAATATCTTCTCCCATTCTGTAGGTGTCTCTTCACTCTGTTGGTTATTTTCTTTACTGTACAGAAGCTTCTAGTTTGATGCAGTCCCATTTGTCTATTTTTGGTTTTGTTGTCTATGCTTTTGATATTTTACCTCAAAAAAATCATTGCCCAGATTAATGCCATCAAATTTTCTCCCTGTTTTCTTCTAGTAGTTTCAGAGTTTTAAGTCTTCAAGGATTAATGCTTTAATCCATTTTAGATTATTTTTATATGTGGTGAGAGACACAGGTCTAATTTTTTCCAGTTTTCCCAGTACAATTTATTGAAGAGACTGTTCTTGCCCCATTGTGTGTTCTTGACACTTTTGTTGAAAATCAGTTGGCTGTAAATGCATGGATTTATCTCTGGCCTCTCTGTTCTGTTCCATTAGTCTATGTGTCTGTTTTTATGCCAGTACCATGCTATTATGATTACTGTAGGTTTATAGTATATTTTGAAATCACATAATATGATACCTCCAGTTTTATTGCTTTGACTTTTGGAGTTTTCTTGTGGTTACAGACGGATTTAAGATTCTTTCTTATTCCTGTAAACAATGTCACTGATATTTTGATAAGGATTGTATTGAATCTGTAGAGCAACTTAGATAAAGAAAGTGGCTTTTGAAGGGAAAAACCATAAGCAAAGTGCAGAAGGTAGTTGGTGATACCGCATGATCTGTATAAAAACATAGATACACACAGGATATAGAGGAGTGTATAACCCACCATGACTGGTCCATGTACACTGTGTGAAGGAGGTTTCACCTGAACAGCATTTTGAAGGGTGAATAAGAATTTTCCAAGAAGTTGAAGGCAGACAAAGTGTTCTAGAAAGATTGCAAAGGATAAAAGACTGATTCAGTGGTGTGAGGAATAAACATAATTTGAGTCTGAGAAGAATAGGGGAGTGGGAGTGACTGATAGAGGGATAGTGGGGAAAGATGCCGGAGAATTAAGAAGGGCTATGAGCGTCCTGCTTAGGAGTTTGTATGTTATACCAAGCAGACCAGAACCCTACCTTGACTCCTCCCTATTCAACTCAGTCTCCCTCAGAGCTCATGTGCCTCCTACAAGCCCAGTTCATTCTCATATTTTAACTAGTATAAAAATATCCTAACTTATTTCTCCATCTTTATTATCTCTTCATCCTACATATACCAGTAGATTTTTTTGTCTTTCTACTGGTGTGATGTACGCCACATCTCTGCTCAATTACTGCAATTTCCTGTGGTTTTAAGGGCCTGCTTTAACTCAAACATGGCCTGAGCTGAACCCAAGTTCCCTTTGCCCTCTCTTCAACCATCCCCCTGCTCGCTGATCTCCAGCTTATTCATGTCCACCCTGGAGCATCTCTGCTTGGGACACCTTCCTCAGCTTTACTCCTCCTGGACTCCTGCCGCTCTAGCTCCTATTTACTCCTTTTCTGGACTCCTCTACATTTCACTTTTGGCCTGTTTGGCATTATCATTATTTACATATTTATAATGAATAAAAATGAATGAAAGCAATCAACAAGGAACTATTATGTGCCTGACACTACCTAAATGCTGAGTAGATAGAGGTGACCAAAACAGTATGTGCCTATCCTTGCTGAGCTGACAATCAGATGGCCTGTCTCCACTGCTGAGCACCCTTCAGTGCATAAAGCCAACCCCCACAGCAAATATTTACCTGGTCCAAACGTCAATAAGTGGAGAGACCCTGTCACAGATTTGAAAAGTGCCTAGGGAGGATAGTATTTATCTTTTAAGTCTGTTGTTCTCCAAAACACCCACATAGTAACTTCATAAATAGCAATTCATAAATATCTTCAAGAATAAAAATGGCCCCCTTAAGATGGAGGAAAGGGATAAGTTTTAATTAGAAAAAGAAATAAGAAATATTAGTTAATTTCAGAGGGGAAATCATGGCCTAAACTTCCTTGCTGTAGGTATGGTAAATTAGGTTAGTATTTTATGTTCCGTTGTTATGTTTTCTTCATTATAATATTTATCAAATAAATCCAACTTACCATAACTTATTGGGAAAGCAAGGGATTAATTAGGCAATTTCAAGATGCATAAATACATTAATATTAACAAAATGTACATAGTGATTGCAGAACACATTAAGGGGCATAAATCAAAAATAATACAGCAGAGGAAACTCACTCGTGGAGAACAGGCTGCAATGTCTAGAAAGTTTTTTTATATTTAATAATGGGACAGATTCCTGGCACAATACTCCTACTTGTTGTAGGAGTACACTCACCATGTGCACCTTGTGTGAACTTTTTATATTACATTTGGGAATATCATGTTCAGGATCAGTAGAGGTCACTACCATGGCAATGGCTTAGCCCACACAGCTTTTGAAATGGTTCCCAGGCACACAGTGAGGACAGACACCTGGCAGCAGACGGCGTTCAGGGTGTGCTGACAGGGATCTGCCTTGGACGTGCATATCAGGTGTCAACTAACTGGAGACTCTGCCCAGCCCAGATTCTCCTTATATGTGTGGGATTCCCCTCCCAGATACATGAGGAAGACTTTACTCAAAGGCAATATTCTTAAAATTTTAGCCTTAGAATCTTACTGACAATTGGTCTGATCTGGCCATTTCATTTTAGAGTAAAACTGAGGCAAAGGGAGTGAGGTTAGTAGCCAAAGGCCTGTGGGTGTCCTGGCCTATCTCTTTGCATTTTCTTACCATTATATTTATTTTTTTATATATATTTTTACTTTTAAGAGAAGTAAGCCTTTATTTCCTTGTTCTGAAAATAAAGCTGGCTGACTTTGATATTTTTGGTGATTAGTCAAAGAGACCGAATCCCACATCCTCATCTGACTCCTCTGACTCTTCCTTGGCTTCAGCCTTGGCTAAGTCTATAGCAGCAGCAGGAGCAGCAGTAGTGGTGGCAGCCACAGGGGCAGAAGGATCAGCCTAAAGCACTTGGACTTTTCAGCAAGTAGGAAGGTGTAATTGGTCTCCAAAGCCAAAGCCAGGATTTTCTTCTTCTACCTATTGATGATAGAATGGGTCACCCAGCTGCAGCAAACACTGGCAACATTGTGCCTCCAGGAAGCAAGAATGCAGAGTTTCCCCTGCGATGTTAGGCACTCCAGGTCAATGCTGCCCTTGTCAAACACCTGCTGGATGACCAGCCCAGAGGGGTGGGGTAGACAGATGTTCAGCATGTTCAGCAGTGTGGCTTTGCTGGCTCCCACTTTGTCTCCAGTCTCAATCAGCTGTACATCACTCAGAATTTCAGTGATACCCCTGGAGATTTTAGTGGCAATCCCTAAAGCCTGAAGAAGAAGGTCTTCCCTGGCCCCAGACCAGTGTTCTGGGCTGGCACAGTGACTTCCCATGGGGCAACAGCACCAGCACGGGCAGTAGCTGGCACCTTAGTGGCCAGCACCATGTCCCTGGTTTCAGTGAGGTCCTCCTAGGTGAACACCAAGTCCACATTCCCCTGAATAAGAGGCAACAGTTTCTCCAGATCTGCGCTGTTTTCCACATACCCATAGGTGGTCTTGCGCTCCGTGGTGCTCTTGCCCATCAGCACTGCAGCCTTCCCTGGAAGGAACATGTGGATTTGTTGCATCTGCCTGGAGCCCATGTCGTCTGCTCCCACAGTGAAGCACTTTGGATACTCACCCACGAGTTGGATGATCCTAAGGAAGCAGCTGGACTTCCAGGCCACCCTGTTTTCCTGGGCATCACGGCAGTGCCTCAGAGATGGCCACACAGGGTTTTCAAGACAATGTCATGCACTCGAGGATGCCAGGCTAGAAAAGCATTCTTTTGATTTTAAACACATTTCCCACTATTGAGTGGAGATTACATTTAATATACCTGTTGTTAGTAACTTGCTTCTTTATTTCATATACTATTTCTTTTCAAATGCATTTTACAGTTGAAAGAGGCCTTGTGTACTTTTAACCAAATGTGGATATACTGATTTATTCATTTGTCAATGTTTAGTAATTGATGTCTGGGTAGTAGCCAGTATCTAATTGGGAAAATGGAAAATATTTCAGAGGGGATTTAATATAGATAATAGTTTTAAAAGGTGCTGGAGGGATTGAGGGGGACACAAGAAGCCAAAATGCAAAACTGCTCAAAAATAAGCTAATTGTAGAAAGGCTTAGATAAGTAAAGGGGGAAATGATGTCTCAGACTTGTAGTCACTCTGCTCTTGGGGTCACCACTGTGGAAACCTAGGGGCTGAGCAGAAGCCTGGGAGAGGTACTGGGACTGCTGCTGTTGCCCAAAGCTGGGGGGAAAAAAAAAAAAACCCAGCTCATCTCTTTCTCCCACCTTTTCGTTTTCCATCACTACCTCCCACTGGCAGAATCTAGTAAGCCAGCTGGCTAAACAGCCCGAGAAATAGAGTTTATAGACACCTGTCTTGAGGTAGAAAGATGGGTAAAGAAGGCTCAGTATGAGCTCAGGGACAGCAGATGGCACCTACTGAATCCATCAGCTGAAAATCCTCTGCATGCAAGAGCTGCACATGTGTTTTTAAAATGTGCCCACTGTTGCTCCCATATCCCCCATCTCCATCATTTTTTTAATTAAATCATAGCTGTGTACACCATCATTTTTTATTCCTAATTTCTCTCTTCCTTTCCTCTTCTACATACTCTGGACTAAGCCATGCTTGCGGCACTGGGAATGCAGAGTGAACAGAGTGTGTTTTTTCCTCCTATAAGGGTTATATTCCAGCAGAATGAAAAGACAAACTTTTTGATGTCTTCTTAATTCTTTCCTTTTCTTGTTTTTATTTTTGCTTTTGCTTTTTCCCTTCCTGACTTTCCTAGGATAATAATTCCCTTATTTAAATGACATACAAATGCTGCTAAATATTCATTAATTCAAGCATTGTTTATGCTCCTATAGTAAGTGTAAATCACTTGTCTGATGGGACGTCACCCCAAGATTAAGAGAGGATGCTAGTTAATGAGTGCATGTGAATTTTATAATCTTATCCTTCACAGCTGAGACTCAGAGTCAGTCAAGGCTTTCTGAATTTTCACTGCAATCAGTTTGAGGAGTATGAATAAATAGCATGCTTTATCAAAACAAAAAAGATGGGATACTGCTAACAAGATTATGAGGGTGAGGAAAGAGAAAGGATTTCAAAGATCTCCCTCCTCTCTCATCAGACAAAGACAGGGAACTTACCCACACACTCAGCACACCACAGCTTCAGCCTACAAAATACTAAAAACTGAGTAAACAACTGTACTAACATCTCTATAACCAAGGCATCCATCCAGAACCAAGACCGCCATCAAAGCATTCACAACAAAGGCAAACGTTCTTACCCAACATACGCTACAAACATCCCAATATGAGTGAGGAGGGTGAAAGGAAGCCCCATCTGAACAAAAGAAAATCCAAAAATAAGAAGCAACAGCTGCTCCAGAGGAGAAGAAATCAGCAAAAGAACTCAAAGTATAAAAAATTAGAGTGAAAGGACACCCCTTAAAGGGAACATCAGCAGCCTAGCAATGGATAGCAACCAAAATGAAAATATTGAAATGAAAGATAAAAAACTACAAATATGGATTATAAGAAAATGCAATGAAATCTAAGAGGAAATGAAAAACCAACTCAAATAAAACAGAAAAGTCATTCAAAGAATGAACAAAAAACCTCACCAAAGACACTGGCATCTTAGGGGCAGCACCTGTGGCTCAAAGGGGTAGGGCTCTGGCCCCGTATGCCAGAGGTGGCAGGTTCAAATCCAGTCCTGGCCAAAAACTGTATTTGAATTATGTAAAAATTCAAATACAAGAATCATTGGAGTCCTGGATAGTGAAGAAGAAAACCACACAAGGGCTAGAAACCCTATCTGAGGGAATAATTGAGGAAACTTCCCTGATCTTGTTAGAAATTTAAACGACCAAGTACAAGAACTTCAATAAACCCCTGAAAGATCCATCATGAAGTGGCAATCACCAAGATACATAGTCATCAGATTGTCCAAGGTCAACATGAAGGGGAACTCCTATGAGCCATCAGGTAAAAACATCAAGTAACTTACAAAGGACAAACCACAAACTTCTCAATTGATACCTTAGAAGCCAGAAGAGACTGGGATCCCATCATTAGTCTTCTTAAACAAAACTGCCAGCCCAGAATTTTGTATCCTGAAAAACAGCCTTATAAATTAAAAAGAAATAAAGGTTTTTCCAGACATGCAAACACTGAATTTGTTAGGACCAGGTCTTCCCTCCAAGAAATACTCAGAACTGTATTATGCATCCATCAGGATAATAGTCACCCACCAGGGTAAAACCACTCAAAAACTAATGCTCAGAGTTCATATAAAACAATAGTACAAAAGGTAAAACAAAGCAGCAAGGTACTACCTAAGAGGGTGAACAGAACAGCACCTCACAGATCAATTCTACCAATCAACATGAACAGTTTAAATTCCTACTCAAGAGACATATGCTGGCTGAGTAGATTAAAAAAATAGAAGCCAAGTATCTGCCATCTCTAGGAAACACATATAACCCACAAGGACTCATACAGACTGAAGGTTGTAGGATGGAAAAAAAAAATTCCATGGAAATAGAAACCCAAAGAAAGTAGGTATAGCCATTCTCATATCAGATACAATTGACTTTAAATTACCAACAGTAAAGAAAGACACCAATGGCCATTACTCAATGGTAAGGGGAGTAATTAACAGGAAGACATAACAATCCTGAATGCCTATGCCCCTAACATAGGAGCACCCAGTTCATAAAACAAACCCTGCTAGATCTAAGAAAAGCGATAAGGGAAGCATTCCAACTTCCAGGGCCTTCATCACCCCACTGCCAGAGCAGGACAGATATCCAAGTAGAAAATAAATCATGAAATACTAGACTTAAATGGGACTCTAGAACAAATGGGCCTACCAGACATTTAGAGAACACTTACCCAAAATTACTGAATATATATTCTTCTCATCAGCACGTGGGACATTCTCCAAGACTGATCAAATTTTAGGCCATGGCTCAATAAATTCAAAAAAAATGAAATTATACCAGATATCTTCTCAGATCATAGCAAAATAAAACTAGAAATCAACTGTAAGAGAAACACCCAATTCTACACAGTCATGGAAATTAGACAATTTATTACTGAACAATTATTGAATCAAGAATGAAATTAAGATGGAATCAAAAGATCTTCAAACTGAATGACAAAGGGAACACAAAACTATCAAAATCTATGGGATTCTGCAAAAACAGTCCTAAGGGGAAAATTCATAGCCTCGAGTGTCTATATCAAAAAGACAGAAAGATCACAAATTCACAATCCAGTGACATGTCTCAAGGAACTAGAAAAGGAAAAGGACCAAACCCAAAGCTAACAAAAGAAAAGAAATAACAGAGCAGAACTACATGAAATCCAAAGTGAGAAAATAATACAGAAGATCAATGAAACAAAAAATTGGTTCATTGAAAAGATAAACAAAAAAATTGATACATCTCTTGCTATATTAACAAGAAATAGAAGAGAAAGGACCTAAATAAACTCAATCAGAAATGAAAAAAGGAGCTATTACAACAGATATCACAGAAATACAAAATATCATCCATGAAAACTATAAAAATCTCTATACACATACATTTAAAAATGTAGCAGAAATGGGCAAACAAATGGAAACACACAAGCTCCCAAGACCCAGACAGGAATAAACAGAAGCTCTGAAGAAACCAACAATGAGCAACAAAATTGAAGCAGCAATAAAAAAACTTCCAACCAAAAAAAGCCCCAGACCAGATGAAATCACAGCCGAATTTTATCAGACCCACAAAGAATTGGTGACCGCACTGCAAAAACTATTCCATATCATTGAGAAAGAGGGAATCCTCCCCAACTCATTCTATGAAGCTCGTGTCATCTTGATACAAAACCAAGAAAGGACAAATCCAAACGAAACCAAACCAAACCAACAAACAAATAAAAAAAAACTATAGACCAATATCCCTTATGAATATGGATGAGACAGAAGGACCTGTCAGAGGACCCTGTGGCACCTTGGTGAGAAATGACAAGAACTCAACTGCAACAATTATGAGACAAAGAGCACAGAAAAGACACAAGAAATACACATGGCAGGGGGTCAGTAATGTATGGTGGGAAGAGGGATGCAGTGAGGGGTAGAGGCTTGACTTCTAGGATGCTGATCTGGGGGCCAGTAGGCCTGTCATCCAGTGAACAAAATAGAGTCAGAAGCAGCAGGAAGAGTCAGCCAGGACAGTTAATGGGGGCAGAGGAGTTAAATTTATAACATGTTGAAATTCAAACACCTGAGAAACATGTAGGAGAACAGGCCCAGTGCTGGGGCTGTAATGTGGACAGGGAGCTCACTGGACAAGCTGAGCTGTCACGTGGCTCTGAGAGTCCTCTGCCTTATGAAGGAAGCCACAGATGTGGAAGAAATAACTCTGGGAGGAGGGAAGGAGGCCAGGACAAATGGCTTGAGAACATCAACCTTTAAAGGACTCATGAAGTAAAAGAAATTTGTGATGAAAATGGAAATATTGGTCACACCTGGAACAGGAAAAGAGCACTATGAGCTGCTCTGCTCCTCATCTCATGGACCTGCACCTGCTGGGTTACTTTTGCTGGAAACCAGAAGACTAGTCTTCCATTCCTAGTTCTTCACTGAGTTCTATCAATTGTTATTTTCAAAATATGCCACAAATCTACCTGCCTCTCACCATGCCCCTGGCAGCATCTGGGTCCTGGTCCAAGTCCCCCCACTCATCTCTAAGCCCTCTTTGCCTACCTGTACCCCAGAGAGCTGACCTGTTTTGTTCACATAGCACAAATGAAGGAATGGATGATTGAATAAATGAATGTAGAACTGCCTGTATAAGGAAATCAGGAAAACTCTTCTTCTAAAGGCATTCTGGAAGACATTAATAACACCTGTGGTTCTGGGGCCATGGCGGGCATTAGCTGCGAGGTCTCTAATTCCCTGCAATGTTAGGGATGGCGATTGCTCAGTGACCAGAGATCACTCCCCTTTCTTTAAGCAGAAGAGCTGAAATTAAACTATTTCTTAAGGTCAAGAATAAAAACTTAAATATATGTTTTTCCTTTCTCATTGAGGAAGGAAACTTTTTGCTGGATGGACAAAAATGTCCATAATATCCAGTGCCTCATGCTTTTAAGGAAATCATAACTTTAACTCTCTAAAACATGGGGTCTTTATTACGATTTTTCCGCAACCTCCTGCTAACATTTTGATACACCATAAATTCCAATGCCTTTAATAAGATAGCAGTACCAGATCCTTGGGCTCCTCACCTGCTATTTTTATGTCACATCTTAGCAACTTCCAGAAAGTCAGGTAAGGGGTTCTGGGCCTTTTACATTAGGACTGAGAAGTAGTAGCTTTCACAATGGAAAATTTATCTCACTGGGAAAATATCTGCCAGACCATTACTGCACCTTTCTGCAACCTTTATGAGGTGTGGAGTGAGTGTGTTTTAAGAGGAAAAAAAACAGGATTTCTCATGAGTCAGTTGCTTGACCTGGCAGGGAGAGTGGAACTATGAGTTGATTGGGGGAGCATTTCTCCTGGAGGACTAGGCCTCCTTAGTGCCTGGCAGCACACACATAATTAATGCAAGACCTGAAGAATTGTCTGGATCCCTCAGATTCCCAGGTCCAGGCATCATCTCTAGAAAAAGATGAGTAAACAAGAGTGCAGCATCCCCACTGGAGTCAGCATGCCCAGGCGGGACTGCAGCCCAGTGTCGGGTGCTCTGCCAACATTTCTCATCATGGATGTTCCCTGAAGCCTCTAGCATCGGGGCACAATTTTTCAGGTAGACATTTAGTAACTCAGTTGGCATCCGCCTGGGTCCATGGAAAGCGAGAATAATAAAGCTTGTTTTCCCTTCAAATGGCAACAAGATGATCAATAGGTTTGCAGTCTTGCCCTCCACTGCATTGTTCACCCTCTGGCCCTCTTGGATGTGAAAACTACTTTCAGTGGCAGAGAAAGAGAGGCACGTTAATTCTGTTCTCCTAAACCCAGCTCTAGGCAGAGCGCAGGCAGAGAACTGGATTTGGAGTTTAGTGACTGTGGGTAACATCCATTTTCCTCAAGGTCTTCTTACCCCAGAAGAAAACTGGGATTGCTGATGGACATAGCCCTCTCTCACTCTCAGCTGCCCTTTAACGTAGAGAATTTGTCCCGGGGACTGTCCAAGTCACAAGAGCTATAGAAAAAACCCAATGTGGAAGACACCTAGAAAGGCTTCCAGGAAAAGGCTACTTTGCCAACGAGGCACTAGGGATGTTCTCAAGCTGAGCTCACTTACAAACAAGAAACCAGTTCACAACAGGCTGCTCCCACAGTGGAGATAAACAAGTGGCTGACCAGTTTCCCCAAGACCCCAAGTTTGGTCCAGGCTGATGTCCAAGGAGCACACAGATTCTCGTGGGAGACCAGCAGGAAAGCCCTCAGAATCCTAGGCAGGGGCCTTGAAAGCAGCAGATGCTGCCAGAAGAAAGGTGCTTCCTGCTGCTTCCTGATTCCCCACTCCTGAGGTTTCCGGTCCAGGAGCCTGTGTTTCCCAGCAGGGCCACCCAAATAGTAACAACAAACCCCTACACCAGGGGTCCTCAAACTTTTTAAACAGGGGGCCAGTTCACTGTCCCTCAGACTGTTGGAGGGCCAGACTGTGGGCCTGGGCCGAGTTGGCTGCTAAGCAGGACAGGCAGCAAAAACACCCTGCAGGCCTGAGGACCCCTGCCCTACACGCTAAGCAAGTGCCTCTCAGAAACCACGTCTGAGGCCATGCTCTACATGTGGACCTTGAACTCTGCACTTGGGGGTGGGGTGTCCTCTGTGCTTATGAACTAATGAAGCCCTTGAAGCCCCACCGACCAGCTTCAGAGTCGCCTAGGGGAGCACTTACAGAAATACGTGAAGGTCATGTCCAGGAATTTTAAAACATTTTGAAAAGACTGGGTGATTCTGGTGTGGCTCTCCAAGGGCTGGCTTTAAACCATAGTCCCCTAAAGAGGAAGGATTCCAGACCTGGATTCAAATTCCTGTTCTGCCACCAACTGGCTAAATCATTAGACAAGCCGCTTTAGCATTTCTACACCTTGATCTCCTCACCTCTATGGCACAGGTGGTATTATTTGTATTTTCTTGCCACCATCTAACCCTGAGCGATATAAGATTTATTGTCCCACAGAAGGAGAAGGTGGAACCCAGGTGGGCATCCCCACACCGTTTTAATACATGGTGAGTCAGGGTTGGGGCACAGTGTTCTTCAAACATCCAGAAACTTTGCACTTGCCAAGGCACATCTGGGTGTAGACAGTTACAGGAAAATCAGTGTTGCTTTCTGCCTGTAGTGTGTCTGTGCACCCTTCCTGCCTCTGCAGAGAAAGCCGCCTCTCAAACCTCACTGAGAAGCATTTTCTCTTTTTTTGTACATTTGATGTACATTTTTTTTTTTTTGAGACGGAGCCTCAAGCTATCCCCCTGGGTAGAGTGCCATGGCATCACAGCTCATAGCAACCTCCAACTCCTGGGCTCAAGCGAGTCTCCTGCCTCCGCCTCCCAAGTAGCTGGGACCACAGGCG
>CAUYQV010129571.1:0-11047 GCA_963574575.1 Galagoides demidoff
GTGGTCCCAGCTACTTGGGAGGCTGAGGCAGGAGACTCACTTGAGCCCAGGAGTTGGAGGTTGCTATGAGCTGTGATGCCATGGCACTCTACCCAGGGGGATAGCTTGAGGCTCTGTCTCAAAAAAAAAAAAAAAAAGAAATACAAACTCCTACTGCAGCCTTCACGACTCTCAGTGAGTTCGCCTCAGTATCCTTTCCTGGCTTTTATCCTCCTGTTTAGACCTTCCCAAATTCTATAATTATATCAACAGGGAGTTAAGAAAGACCATGAGATTCACTTTTAATTACCAATCACCCTTCAAGAAGAGCAGAAAGGTCTGACATGCGGTGATCCCAATTTGCACATTGAGTGCAAAATGTCTACCAAAGAAGAAAAAAGTAGAATTTTTAGTGTTTGTCAGCATGCAGTAATTCGGCCAGCCTTATCATTAGATCATGTAAAATGATGAACTATTATTTTATTTTGACAAACATGTGTTTGCAGACGGCTTAAGGTTACCAAGGCTGCACAAGCTCTTAACTTACCTGCTACTGACTGACTCTCAGAATACCCTGGAACCCTCCCTTCTCCCCACAGAAACAATTACAGGGCCCTTGTAGCCCAATGCCAGGCCCTTCATATCCCCCATCTTTATACTGTATGTTCATGTGCTCTTATACATTTTAATTAGACAGTAGAAAACTGAATTTTAAAAGGTATATAGGGAAAAATAAGTTAAAAACTTTGGGACCCAGTAAATTATCACCCCTCCCTCTCCCTCCCAAGCTTTCTGTGGAATTAGGTATAAGACAGATAACTGTAAAATAGGAGTTAAGAATAAAAGAAAGTCCCAATTAAAGTTGTCCAGGTTTTAAAAATATACAAATGTTGATGGATTCTTAATTTGCTTCGCAAGTGTGTATGCTGTCTATCACTTTATATTAAACATTGAAAATGGAAACTTATGCTGGGCATGTTGGCTCATGTCTGTAATCCTAGAACTCTGGGAGGCTTAGGAGGGTGGATTGCTTGAGCTCAGAAGTTCGAGATTAGTCTGAGCAAGAGCGAAACCTTCCCTCTAAGAATAGCAGGGCATTGTGGTGGGTGCCTGTAGTCCTGGCTACTGGGGAGGCTTCTGAGGCAGGGGGATCTCTTGAGCCCAAAAGTTTGTGTTTGCTATGAGCTATGATGCCACTGTACTCTACCCAGGGTGACAGAGTGAGATTCTGTCTCAAAATAAAAATAAAAATGGAAACTTTTGTCATTGCATAATGAATATAGTTTATATAAGACAAACTAAGAGATTTCCATCAGAGGTAATTCCATCCAAACAAAAATCTTTGGGCTTACATCAAAAGACAGAAGACGGGGAGTATGCTAATAGACTTGACGTTATAAAAACATGGCACACATTCGATCAGAACATTATTAAATCACCTTTAAAGTATGAATTTGGTGGAATTATGCCTATCCTGATGAAAAGACTCAGAGAAGGAAGTAAGCTGACCAGGATAATATTGAGTAGGAAAGAGAGTTCAGATTCAAAGAAAAGCTGCTCATAACCAAAACCACTGTAGGCTGATGTAGAATTTCTTTCTTAGATGACACAACCATGATTTATTAATATCGTTGAGAGTGGGTAAATTGGAAACAAGCACATATAAGTAGAAAACGCATAGTCCCTCAAGCAAACCACACATTGATTCTCGATTTGGCTTGCTATGCATCAAATAAGGAAAAAATAGCATTGTAGGATTAATATTTATTACCAACAAAAGTATAATGAATTCTATTAAATTAGAATACGTTCACATGGATCCTGGATGATAAGCCATTTACTACATTTACATAATTGCTAAGTAACAGATGAAATTCAGCACACCTCAATGGCGCTAAATAATAGGTGAATACCTCTAGTTTTTAAATAGAAAAGTGTTCAGTAGCATAAGGTACTTAGCTCTTGTTTCTCATGTTAGAGAAATTAGAATTGGAAACATTAATTTTTTAATTATGAAAGTATCTCCTTCCCCACTCTCTTTGATATGACATTTTCTTTACCTCAGTCTTTTCCTCAAGTGAGAACACTTCTGAATGTACATAAAAAAATAGAAGAGCTCTCAGAAAATTTTAGCTTGAAGTTGCCAAGAGTTAAAGTCCTTAGAATTGGGAGGAGATATTCACAATGTTATGAATCTGACAGAGGGCTGATAACCAGAATTGACAGAGAACTCAAATTAATCCACAAGAAAAGAGCAAACCACTCCTTTTATAAGTAGGCAAGAGACTTGAACAGAAAATTCTCCAAAGATGACGGATGAATGGCCAAGAATGAAAAAATGCTCATTGTCTTTAATCATCAGAGAGATACAGATCAAAACCACTGTGAGATATCCCCTAATCCAGTGAGAATAGATCACACCACCAAATCCGGCAACTTCAGATGCTGGTGTGGATGTGGAGAGAAGAGAGCACCTTTGCACTGCTGGTGGGACTGCAAACTAATATAACTTCTGTGGAAAGAAGTATGGAGAATTCTCAAAGAACTAAAAGTTCACCTTCCATTTGATCCTGCAATCCCATTGCTAGATATCTACCCAGAACAAAAACCATTTTACCGTAAGACGATTTTCACTAGAATGTTTACTGAAGCTCAGTTCATCATTGCCAAGACACAGAATCAACCCAAGTGCCCATCAACCCATGAATGGATTAACAAACTGTGGCATATGTGTACCATGGAGTACTATTCAGTGGTAAGAAAAGATGATACTTTACATCTTTTATATGTAACTGGATGGAGTTGAAATACATTGTTCTTAGTAAAGAATAAAAAGAATGGAAAAACAAGTATCTAATGTACTAAATACTAATATGAAAACAGAATATAAATAACTGTATGCCCCCACAAAGGGGGGCACAAGTGTATTCTAGTGAGGAGGAGGAGATAAAAGGGAAAGAGAGAAGGGGAGGGGAGAGGGTGACTGGCACATTCCTATCTAATGTGCAAGCCCTGAGGGTGCTCAGCACAGCCCCTGGGGAAAGGGCTGAACTACAACTTGAACTTGACCTTGGAAATGAAAACGATGTAACCTAAACATTTGTATCCCCATATTAATCTGAAGTTTAAAAAGAGAGAGAAAAGAAGAATTTTTCAGCATAATTTTGGAAATATTTAAGAACAAGTGGTATAAGATCATTTAATCATCTGTTGGATATAAAACTTAATTACCTTTGATACGACTGATTTTGTTTATACTGTTCAAAAATATTAAAAAGATAGATTAAAGATAGTCCTATTTTAAAGCTAGACATTTAAAGCTAGACACTAAAGCTAAACATATACATATATATGCATACATTTATATATATAAATTCTTCTATATATGAGATATATAAAAATACACAAATAGATATAATATATAAATGTTATAAAACATATAAAAGGATATATAATATAAATATATAAAAATATATATAAAATATACACACACATATATATATATAGATGTTAGAGCTTAGCAGATTCATATCACAAAATTCAAATAAATTTCCTTTTAACTTTAGATATATTCCAACACTGTAATATATAGTGAGAACAATACCTCTTTAATTAAACAATTCCCTTACTAAATTCTAGAGCTATTTAAAAAGGGACATTCATCATGCTTCCTTGAAAAGTCACAAATCTCTCAAAGGTATGCTTCATTTTAGATAAATCTTCTTTTTTATTAAATCACCACTGTGTACATTAATGCCATCATGGGCTACAATTTGCTGGTTTTCTATACAATTTGAAATGTTTTCATCAAACTGGTTAACGTAGGCTTCATGGCATTTTCTTAGTTTTTGTGTTAAGACATTTATATTCTACACAGAGTAAATTTCACACGTACCTTTGTAAGAGGCACCGTAGGTGTGTCATTTCTAAAGCCCACCACTTAAGGAAAAAATACGATACGTACATATACTCTGATACAACTCCGAGCAACTTCTTGGTACTAATCTATAGCTCATAATAAATCAATAGTGCCAAGTATGTGCATACGTTTAAGGTGCTATCAGCCCTGCCTACCTTAGTTAAACAGAGAAGCAATTAGTATATCTACAGTAAGAAACAAAGAACTCAGCATTAGCAGAGAAGCCAGCTGCTTTTAACTTGTACATCTGGCTTTTAAAGAATGCTTATGCAAGATAAGACCTCATCTCTAAGAAAATGCAACACTGTGTTGTGTTTCTTAACTTTTTGCAAGAAAACTACGCATATTTTCTCATGGTTCAGTCTTTATTTTCCTCCTAGGATATATTTTTTGCTTTTTCATCTAGAGTAAAATATGTGATTTTTCTGGGAACATATTTTCATTTTTATAATATAGGTTCAGTTGCTTTAAAAAGTTGATTTAGCATCTAGCTTTGCTGAACATGTGTAAAATGTGAAGAATTTAAATCTCCCATTCCTCTTGCTGTCTTAAGGTTGCCCGTGCAGGTTTGGGGGGCAGGGAGCTTAATTCCAGTTAGGAAGAGGAGGAGCTTTCGCAGTGCCCAAGTTATTCTGTAATGAGAAATGATAAACACACTTATTCATACTTGTGATCTTTTTGTCCCTTCTCTTCCTTCCTGGTAAAATGCTTCATGATTCTCTCAAAGAAAGGTTTTCACAAAATCTTTCTAACCAGAGTTCAGTAAATCTGGGGGTTTCATCTTTTAACTTTTTTAAGCCTTCTTAGCTCTTTCTCTCATTATGGATATTTATGTCAAATTGTATTTTCAGAGCAAGCTCCTAAAATCTCTGTGCCTTTCTGGGGCTCAGTAGATGATCATTTAAAGAATAAGTAAGCCATCATTAAGAGGGCCAGGAGCTCATAGTTCATAAAGCAGTCTGATGCTGTTCTTGGAAGGGAAACCAGAGTTCTACATTAAACTGTTTCAAAATGAGAGATATAACAGTAACCTCAAGGAATGAATTTGCTTTCAAAAATCCCTGATAAATCCCCAAGAAAAGATAACCTGACTCCACGTTTAAAATTGAAATCTTTTATTTTTCTGCTTTTAAAATAGTTTAAGTTATTGTGAAACTTATGTTATTGGGAAACTGTGTGCTTTCATTACATAGAACTGATTTTGGAAAAATTGAACGTGAAAATACCTAAAATTGTGCTTTCTTACAGATTATTTAGTTTTAACCAGCATAGATGTATTAGGTCATGTCATGTTTTCGTCCAAAAGCCTAACAACCAATTTGAGTTTAGTTTAGTTTTCTTTTTTTTGGGTAGTTTTTGGCTGGGGCTGGGTTTGAACCTACCACCTCCAGCATATAGGGCCGGTGCCCTACTCCTCTGAGCCACAGGCGCAGCCCACCAATTTTATTTTTATCTATTGTACAAATTTAGAGAGTACTAATTTCACTATATATATCTAAATGTATGTTTTTCTATCAAATTATTATAAAATATTCTAAGAATTGAAGCAATATGTATCGCTTGAATATAACATACAAAGTTTAAATGCTTTGGCAATAACTTAATTCATCATTTTTGTCTCAAGGAACACATTTCAGTAGAAATATAAATACCTAAAAAATGAAAATAGTCTATAGATTTTTTAAATGAAAAGAACTGGAGATTATATTCATTCCCATAAAAGCTGTTTTATAAAATGTACTTGGGTCTTTCCCAGGTCTTAATAACATATTACATAACATACTGCAAATCAGAGATATGGTTTGTGACTCATATCATTTATTTTGATATTTCAGGTACTCTAATGTTTTCCTCTAATATTTTCCAAAAACTCTTCATGATATCTTTGCACGTTTTTTTTCTCAAGAGCCCTAGCAGACTTGAAGACCTTGTGGAACAAGAATTCAGGGGAACCAGGGCAGCACCTATGGCTCAAGGAGTAGGGCACTGGCCCCATATACCAGAGACGGTAGGTTCAAACTCGGCCCTAGCCAAAAAATGCAAAAAATAATAATAATAATTCAGGGGAACTTGCAATTTTTTTTTGCTATTTCTTGATTTATACCATAAAAACAAACAAACAAAACTTCATCCTGAGAAAATATAAAATAAGGAATAAACAGTTACATATTTTCACTGTTATCCAAGAATTAGGGATCTGGAGTCAGGGTGGAGAAAAAGCTGTGGAAAGTTGGAAGCCCACTCCCAGCTCAAGAAGGAGCTCGACAGTCTACACCTGCCTTCCCATCTTCACTTTCTGCTCTGATTGATGCCACACGGGCCAAAGCTAAAGACACCATTGGTCCTGCCGTATACATCCTTAGTGGGTCTGGAGTGAGATCAAGAGACTAAAAACAACACCCCTCAGTTGGAGATTTCATTGGGGATGTTAGTTTTAGGAGCACTGCTTTGTGGACCAATTTCTTTCAGGTCTACCTCTTGTGATCCTTCCTTCCATAATGTGGATTGGTTCTCCTGGATTGCTACTATTTCTTTGCCTCTGGGGTCTGATATAGGACCTCTCCCTGATTGACATACTACACACCGTTCATTGCATTGAAACACAAGGTGGGAACTGGGATGTGGATCACAAAAAGAAACCAAGGGGCAGGAACCACGCATGCAATTGTCTTCGGTCCAGACAGTGGACTTATCTTTAGTTCATAGTGTATATTTCATGGAGATTGCAGGCCATAGCCCAAGATAATAGCATAAGGTTACTTTTATTCCGGAGTTTGTCCTCCACCCAACTCACTCAAAAGCATGAGAGGAAGCCAGTCAGCTGAGGGGGGCGAGACCTGCAGGATTCTACCCTTCTACCTTTAGAGACTTTACTTGGGAGAAAGATGATGAACAAGACTCCGTGCCTTTGTGACAGAGGCAGACCCTCTGAGGATTAGAGTCTAGACCACAGGCTGGGTCTGGATACCCTCAGGTGAAGGGAAGGTAAACTCTGATATCAAATCCACCTGTGATCTGATACGGAAGGAGCTCCAGAGAGTATAAAAAGAGCAGAGATACAGAGATCACTAGAAGTCACTTTTATCAGTGTCAAGGCGGCTGATCTGAGTCCTAAAGGGCAGTTTTGCCCAACAGTAGCTCTGTGATGTTTGCTGACAAACCCCGGCTAGTCTTGAGCCATGTCATTCATAGACAGCACTGCCTCTACGCCTAGGAGAGCAGGGTCCTCACTTCCACTTTGGAATGTCTTCCTCAAAATGTCCTAAGACCACTCTACTATCTAGGACAATTGGGGGGCTGCAATATTGCCTGGGTAGGGTGCACTTAGGCCCTACTCCCCCATTTCTCCATTTGGGGCACTCTCCAACATTGTCCCATCAAGTCACTCCAAACAAAAAGTGGACCAGGAGCACCAAGGTGGAGCTGTAGTATGCAGATGGGTGGGGTTATCCCAGGGCTCTGTGTCTAGTCTCCAGTTCAAGAAGGAGAGCTTGGTAAACAGGCCACTCCCACTGGCTTCCATAATTTATTTCTTTCAGAGGGTAGTGTGAGATCAGGCTGTCAAAATAGTGCTACTTCACTGATTTGAGGTGACTTTCTGTCATGGAGGGAACAGAAGACATTCAAGACTGTGGGATACCAAAGGACCCACTGACCTGGGGCCTGAGCCATGTGGGTGAAAACATTCAACACCTTCCATCGCTCATTCACCACCTCCGCCCACACGGCATGATGGCCAGCAGCAGGCTGCCCTTACTCCACGTTCCCTGTGCTGCCGGTGACCCCAAGGGATGCCAGTCCCCCTCCTCAAGGCTTCACACCACAGATGGCCCTTAGTTCTCAGGGGCGGCTGTGCCTTTTCTTTCAAGGGATTTTGAGACCCTTGCTGCACAAGGATGATGACAGGCCATTCTGATCAATGTCCCTCTTGCCTCTAGTGGGTATGATGATATTATGCTCTTTTTGATCATTTAATTAAGCCAAGCCAACTGACAGCCTGGCACTATAGTAAAAATGACACAGCTCTGCTTCGCCTATGGGCCCCTCCCTCACCCTCCTCACCTGTGCCAGTGTATGGACTTCGGGGTTGACCTTGTGGGGTCACATTCTAGGAACAGTGGTTGAGATCTCCTGTTTTCAAGAGAAGACATGGAACAACAATGTGATGCCCTGTGTTGTTTTTTTTTTGAGATGGAGCCTCAAGCTATCCCCCTGGGTAGAGTGCCATGGCATCACAGCTCATAGCAACCTCCAACTCCTAGGCTCAAGCGAGTCTCCTGCCTCCGCCTCCCAAGTAACTGGGACCACAGGCACCCGCCGCAACACCTGGCCATTTTTTGGTTGCAGCCATCATTGTTGTTTGGCGGGCCCGGGCTGGGGATTCGAACCCGCCACCTTAGGTGTACGTGGCTGGCGCCTCAGCCGATTGAGCCACAGGCACTGAGCCAATAAAAATAAATTTTAAGAGCAAAATTAAGTCTTCATAACTGTATAATGATGATAATTGTTAAACACTAGTTCTTTATTATTTCATCTTGAGCTTTAGAAAAGCTAATGTACTTTATATTTAGTCAAAGATATAGAGCATGCATGCAGAGATTGCCTAATGGCTTTTCAGTCTTTTTTTTTTTTTCAACGTTGTATACCAAGTAGCTTTAGTGTTAAATTCTACATTTTCTAAATCTATAAACAGATATGGGTATTTGTCTCCTCATTTTATTGATTTTTCTTTCTTTCTTTTTTTTTTTTTTTTTTTTTTGGAAACAGAGTCTCACTATGTTGCCCTCAGTAGAGTGCCTTGGTATCACAGATCACAGTAACCTCCAATCTTGGGCTAAAGTGATTCTGGTGCCTCAGCCTCTCAAGTAGCTGGGACTACAGGTGCCCACCACAATTCCTAGCTATTTTTTTGTTGCAGATGTCATTGTTGTTTAGCTGGCCTGGGCTGGGTTCCAACCAGCCAACCTCAGTACATGTGGCCAGTGCCTTAACCACTGTGCTACAGGTGCAGAGCCTGATTTTATTTATTTATTTATTTATTTATTTATTAATTATTGAGCCAGAGTCTCAAGCTGTTGCCCTGGGTAGAGTGTCATGATGTCATCATAGCTCACAGCAACCTCCAATTCTTGGGCTCAAGAAATCTTCTTGCCTCAGCCTCCAGAGTAGCTGAGACTATAAGGTGCCCACCACAATGCCAGCCAAGTTTTTCTATTTTTAGTAGAGACAGGGGTCTCTTGTTCAGGCTGGTCTCAAACTTATGAGCTCAAGCAATGCACCTGTGTCAGCTTCCCAGATTGCTAGAATTACAAGCATCAGCCACTGTGCCTGGCCAATTTTATTGATCTTAATTGCTAAAAGTAATTTTTAAACATCAGAAAATATAACATTAGGGCTCAGCACCTGTAGCACAGTGATTAAGGTGGTGGCCACATACACCAAGGCTGGCGGGTTCCAACCAGGCCTGGGCCAGCTAAACAACAGTGGCAACTGCAACAAAAAATAGATGGGCGTTGTGGCAGGCACCTGTAGTTCCAGCTTCTTGGGAGGCTGACGCAAGAGAATGGCTTAAGACCAAGTCTTTGAGGTTGCTGTGAGCTGTGACGCCACAGGACTCTACCGAGGGTGACATAGTGAAACTCTGTCTCAAAAAAAAAAAGAAAAGAAAAGAAAATATAACATTAACATTAAAAGCAAAATATAAATATTGACATTTAAAATGTACTAGAAAAGAAAAAAATGAAAAAGAGAAAAAGAAAATAATTTACTAGAAAACTATATTTTGTGATATATATGACACTTTACTCAAAAGATTTAAATGGAAAAAGTTGATACAGTTACATAATTTTATAATATTGGCTATGTTGTCAAATAAATCAATTTGTAAAGTTTAAATTATAACATGCTTTAGTTGTAAATCTGTGTTTATGTTAGCATAACTTGCATAGCTTCAAATTTCAACATATATAATGTAAATTTAAAGTTTTTATAAAGCCAAACATAGTAAATTTAAACAATTATCACCAATTTAGCTTTAAAATATGCTCTGAGCAGGAAAAACTCTTGGTTTTCCTCCACTCTCACACCACAACAATTAATACAGAAGACCTAACCCAGTGTGTGTGGGGTTTCCCCTTATAACAAGCAAGCACTCAGTTCTGTAGTGGACACCAGTCGAGGGCCTTGCATTTCAATTCTGACACTATCTACCTGGAGATAGCATCAGATCCCACAAGTTGAGGACTCAGTTTGACAAGACTGCCCCTCACTTTAAATACCAATGACAAACAGTAGCTTGTCACCTATACTTCTGAATGGCTGGATATAAATTAGGGGGTTCTGTGATTTCCTCTTTGAGTTCACTTAATTGGCTAGAGTGGCTCACAGCATGCAAGGAAACACTTAACATTTACAAGTTTATCATAAGAATATTACAAAGGATACAAATGAAGAGATGCATAGGGCAAGACGTGTAAGATAAAGCACAGAGCTTCCATGCCTTCCATGGGTGTGCCACCCTCCAGAAATTTCCATGAATTCATCTATCCAGAAGATCTCAGAACCCAGTTCTTTGGGTTTTTATGGATGCTTCATTGTGTAGGCATAATTGATTGAATCACCAGCCATTGGTGATCTTATTTTTTTTTTCTTGAGACAGAGTCTCACTTCGTTGCTCCTGATAGACTACTGTGGTGTCGTAGCTCACAGCAACCTCAAACTCTTGGGCTCAAGCAATTCTCTCACTTCAGCCTCCTGAATAGCTGGAACTACAGGTGCCTGCCACAATGTTCAGCTAAGTTTTTAGAGACAGGGATCTCACTCTTGCTCAGGCTGGTCTCAAACTCATGAGTTCAGGTGATCCACCTGCCTCAGCCTCCCAGAGTGCTGGGATTACAGACATGACAACTGCTCCCTGCCTTCCTTTGGTGATCTTAACTTTCATCCAGTCCCCTTATCTGGAGATGGAGGGGTGGAAGAGCTGAAAGTCCCAGCCCTTTAATTGTGCCTTTGATACCGGAAAAGTGGCACCCCAGCCAGCTCAGCCGAGTAGGGCCTGGGGAGGGGACCTGCCACCTTGTCTTGGTGACAGCAGCCGGCAAAAAAACCTGGCAGGCTGGAGCAAGCAGGGGAGCTTTCTTCCCCCAGAGG
>CAUYQV010129574.1:0-13980 GCA_963574575.1 Galagoides demidoff
CCTGTGGTCCCAGCTACTTGGGAGGCGGAGGCAGGAGACTTGCTTGAGCCCAGGAGTTGGAGGTTGCTGTGAGCTGTGATGCCATGGCACTCTACCCAGGGGGATAGCTTGAGGCTCTGTCTCAAAAAAAAAAGATGGGGAAACCTGAGTGTGGGGCACATGGGAACTTTATTATCTCATTAACTTTTCTATAAACCTAAATCTGTTCTAAAGTAAAAAGGTGTTTTAAAAAAAACCACAAGGTTGCAAAATGCCAAGATAGAACAGGATTGATTCATTCATTCGACAAATATTTCCTGAGTGTGCTAGATACTTTTCCGGGAGCTTGAGGTACAGCAATGAGCAAAAGGGAGAAAGAGTTTTGCCCTTGAGGAGTTTACCTAGGTTGTGCCCTCACCTTGCAAAACTAACTCCTGTTCCCTGTCACGGCTTCCTACCACAAGGGGGAAGTCCTAGGTGCCCTCCAGTGACAATGTGACCTCATAACGCCCTGCCAAATATGAGGTAAACATAATCTAAGCCATAGTTTAGAAGTGGCAGGTGAATAAAATGAGACCTTGAATAAGAAAGAATGGGTAACGTCCTCTGGCATTAGCCAGAGTTTCCTAATGCCTCCCAGACCCTGGAAGACAGCACAGCCCCTAAGGCCTACCTGTGACCTGGTACATTCACCGGTCACCAAATGTGATCGGAGGAAAGTGTCTTCCAACTGCTTGTTCTGATCCTTTTCACTTTATAGGAGAGTAAAGCGAGCTCCAGTGTCACAGGGCTGTCTCTGAATCAGCTTTTTAAACTTCATTCCTCAGAGGCCGTGGATTTATTTTGCAGCTAGACGTCATCAAAAACTGAAAGGCTTTGGGGCAGCACCTGTGGCTCAGTGAGTAGGGCGCTGGATACCGAGGGTAGCGGGTTCAAACCCAGCCCCGGCCAAACTGCGACAAAAAATAGCCTGGTGTTGTGGCGGGCACCTGTAGTCCCAGCTACTCAGGAGGCTGAGGCAAGAAAATGGCCTAAGTCCAGGAGTTGGAGGTTGCTGAGAGCTGTGACACCATGGCACTCTACCCAGGGAGACAGACTCTGTCTCAAAAAAAAAAAAAAAAAAAAAAACAACCTGAAAGGCTTGGGCCAGGTGTGGTGGCTCATGCTTATAATCCCAGCACTCTGAAAGGCCGAGGTGGGTGGCCTGAACTCACAGGTTCGAGACCAACCTGACCCAGAGCAAGACCCCATCTCTAAAAATAACTGAGTGTTGTGAAGCGTCTGTAGTCCCAGCTACTTGGGAGGCTCAGACAAGAGAATTGCTTGAGCCTAAGAGTTTGAGGGTGTTGTGAGCTATGACACCATGGCACTCTACTAAGGGCAACAAAATGAGACTCTGTCTCAAAAAAAAAAAAAAATTAAAAAACTGAAAGGCTAGGATGTATGTACTTGTTTAAGATGTCAACAATGAAAAGATCAGGAAAACTAGAAATAGAACAATCCTCCATGTGTGTTCAGCACCATAGGTGATAAGAGCCCCCAAGCTGCTTTTGCTCTATAATCAATCAGAGAAGCCTATGAGATACTGCAGGACAAGTGAACACTTCCTAAAAGAGAAAAAACTGACTTAAAGGTCACCAGAACTTAAATAAAACCAAGTTACCATGCATTGCATTAGTTAAGTAACAGTTTACAGGGGCGCTTAAATGGCATAAGGAGTGGGACAGAACTGATACTCCTTTAAAAAGTAAAAAAGCAAACCAAAAAGCAAGACCCTAAAAACTTCAGGGTAGCTGGGTGTGGTGGCTCTCACCTGTAGTCCTAGAATTTGGGAGACTGAGGCAGGTGGATTTCTTTAGGTCAGGAGTTGGAGACCAGCCTTAGCAAGAGCAAGAACAAGACCCTCCCACCCCATCTCTACTAAAAATGGAAAAACACTAGCCAGGAGTTGTGGCAGGCACCTGTAGTACCAGCTGCTCAGGAGGCTGAGGCAAGAGGATCTCTTGGATCCAAGACTTTGAGGTTGCTGTGAGCCGTGACGTCAGAGCACTCTAGCCAGGGGAACAGAGTGAGACTCTGTCTCACAAAACAAAACAACAAAACAAAAAACTTCAGGATAACCAGACTGACATCAAACAGCATAACAGAGAGGGAACCTAGACGCTAAGAGCTTATTTATGCAAGTAATGAGCCAAATCCATCCAGTAACCACCCCATCCTGAGAAACTCCTCCAGGGATACCAGCAGCATCCCGAAGCCTGAGGATGTCAGTGTTAGAGGCAGCTCATTCCTTTAACACAGCCGTTCTCAACCTGTGGGTCGTGACCCCTTTGTAACAATGAAAATACATCGCGGCATTAGGAAGGTGGAGACCCACTGCTTTAGCAAACACCGGCCCATTCTGCACCAAGTCAGAAATGTGACCAAGCAGCACACTCTGGGCAAATTACTTCTGAAATTAGGTTTTCAACCTTACCCTTAGGAATTGTTTTTAAACAACCATCAAACCAAGAAAATGTTTCCATGCTTTATCAGGAGAATAAAAAAGGCACATTAAAGGTGGAATTTTAATGAAAAGATAATGAAAGAATGAAAAATTAGGCTTATTAGCTTAACCTCTAACATTGAGCACCCTGGGTGACACAGTAGAATCTTTGCCTGGAGAGCTTCAGAACTTTCTAACGCTCTGCCCCCTGTTCCTGAACAATTACATCAGAATCTCCAGGGTGGGACCCCGGAATCAGTACTTTTTAAAGCTCCCCAGGTGATTCCAATGCATAGACCAGTTAGATATCCTCTGCTTTACTAGGAGTCAGTATAAATTTTGAATATCAAATACTTTTAACTAAAGCAGGATAAACTCGGTTTCTTAGGAATACAATACTCTCAAATGTTACCCAAAGAAGACAGAATTCTGTCATTTTAATAATTTGTAATTTGTCTTTTTAAATCCAATGACCCCAATTTGACTTTTCTCTCTTCCAGATATCTCCAAAGCAGAAAGCAATTACCTGTTAAATTTAGGTATTTTTCCTCAGTGCTTATGGTGAACATGAGGTACAAACAGAGAATGAAAACTCTCATAACTCTCTTCCCTAATCCTCTACCCTCCTTGGTTGGGAGAGAGAGAGAGCGCTAACTCCTCTTAAATGTTTCAAAACAAAATGAATCTTTGGACAAACAACCATGAAACTCAATGAACTATTTCCTTTATTTTTTAATAGTCACAGACTCAGGGTCCATCATGGAAATAGCTGCATAGTTTTGACTCTGCCAAATCATTCATTGAAGTTACATCACAGGAGGCTGCCGGTGCTGTGGGAGTTCTGAGTAGCATATACTGGCCATTTGGGCACCTGCCTGCTGAGCTGTGGAGTGGCAGCTTTTTTCCAGTAGTGAACTCTTCCTAATTATTGTAGCATCATGACAATTTACCCAGCCTAATTGAAGGAGGTTTTCCAACTCTGATTGAGGACACTCAATATTAACAATCATGAAAAAGACAGCTTTAATTGTCCTGAGGCTTGAAATTTCTCCCAAGGAAAATATCAGGGGCTGTGGCTATGTGAAGGGATTTCTAAGAAAAGGGTAATTCTCTCTGCCATGGAAGGGATACAATCTTTAAAGCAGACGTGAAAATAAGCATCAGAAACCTTCCAGCCCTCAGATGTTATTTGGTCTCTTCCTGTAGAAGACATTCAGATACTACAGGGAATGAAATCAGTTGCCTGGTGGAAATACTAACTCATTCTAATCAGAAAGGTAGTTGGTTTGGCTCTCAGGTAATGGTGGTACATTTGTGTCTCAATACAAAATGATATGGGAATGCTATTCAACAATTAAACAAAGGAAGTACTCATATATAACACAAAAAGGATAAACTTCCAAAACACTCCTCAGGCCAGGCACCGTGGCTCACACCTGTAATCCTAGTATTCTGGGAGGTGGAGGTGAGTGGATTGCTTGAGCTCAGGAGTTCCAGATTAGCCTGCGCAAGAGTGAGACCCTGTCTCTACTAAAAAAAAGTAAAATCAACTGGGTGGTGTGGCAGGCATCTGTAGTCCCAGCTACTTGGGAGGCTGAGGCAAGAGGATCTCTTGAGTCCGTGAGATTGAGGTTGCTGTGAGCTATATCGTCACAGGCACTCTACCCTAAGTCCCAGAGTGAAACTGTCTCAAACAAACAACAACACCCCCCCCATTATCCTCAGTGAATGAAGCCCCATAAACACATAATTCCATTTATATGAAATGAGGGAAACTTTACAGAGACAATAAGTAGATGAGTAGTTACCTAGTACTAGGGATGGGAAAAAAGGAACCGGGGGGCAATGGCCCAAAGTGATCATTTGGGAGATGATGGAAATGTTCTAAAATTGGATTGTGGTGATGGTTGTTCAAATCCGTTAATTTATTAAGAATCATTGAATTCTACACTTAAAATAGATGGATTTTATGATATTTAAATTATAACTAAACCTGTTTGAAAAAAATGATATTGCAGCAGGAAATGAATTAGCAAAGGTTGGGCGTGTTGGCTGACGCCTGTAATCCGGCACTCCGAGAGGCCCAGGCTTGAGCGGAGGAGTCTGAGGAAGAGCAAGACCCCGTCTCTAAAAATAGCCCGGCACCCGTGGGCGCCTGTAGTGCCAGCTACTCTGGATTGCTTGAGCCTGAGAGCTTGAGGTTGCTGTGAGCTGTGATGCCACGGCAGTCTACCAGGGGTGACAGGGTGAGACTCTGTCTAAAAAATAAAAATAAAAATAAATTAGCGTCTAAGTCTGGGGGTGGTTTCTCAGGGGCCATGCAGGTCGCCTGTCACTAACAGTCCCCGTGAATTCCTCTTTCTTCATTGCCACCTGTACAAAGTTACCGGGGTAGGGTCGAGGGGAGAACACCACCAAATCTGAGATTGTGTGCAGTCACAACAGACACCAAGTCTGGGAATTTGGAAAGGCAATGGGGCACAAATTCTTCCTGATTTAAAAAAGAAGCAAGGGCAAAGTCACTGCTGTCCCAGGGTCTGCGCACCTCACAAGTGCGGCCCCACGCATTACCGCAATCCGAGACCATCGCGGAAAATCCGACTCCGGCAGAAACTAAGTCGGGAGGTAGAGTCCTTAGGTGCGAAGAAGAACCAGTGAGGGATTCCAACAAATACAGGGCATGCGTTCACCAAATCGGGCTGGTTAGAAGCAGGTACTCTTTCAATGAGAACACGGGGGTGGGGAGGTCTGTTCTCAGGCCACATGGACCTGGGGGCTCTCCGGGCCCCAGGCCTCTAGGCGCGGGGGCGGTCCAGGCCGCTACTGTCCAGGCGGAACGGGGCTCGCGCGCGGCTCCCTAGTCGGGAGCTGTGTGGGGGTGGAGGGACATCACTGCCCGGTCGGGACCCGGCGGCGGGAGGCCCGCTGGGAGGCCGGCCCGTCGGGCGACCTCCCCGGCCCTGCGGAGTCTCCTGGGGTGCGGCCCCCTGCGCGCCCCCGCCGCCCTCCCACACGCGTTCAGACGCCAGATCCCGCGGGGTCCTGGGACTCTGAGACCTTCGCGCCATCCCTAGGGACCGACGCTGCGGCCAGGTGGCCGAGCCCCGCACAGCCGGGAAGGCGCCTCCACGCCCGCCTCACCCCGGCGCGGGGCAGGGGGAGGGCGGAGCTAGACGGCCGCCGCCCGGCCCCGGGGACCGGCCCCCCGCACCCCCGACCCCCTCCACGCCCCCCGCGCCCCTAGCTCAGTGCTCATGCGCGCGGCCGGCCTTTATAGCGGCCGCTGGAGCCGCGCTCTCCGCACTCGGGCGCAGCCGGGCGGATCCCAAGCAGGTGCGGCGCCTCGGGCGGCGGGCTAGGGCTGGGGACCGCTGAGGACTGTCAGTCGCATCCTCCCTTGTCGCTACCGGCTTGTCTGTTTGCATACTGGCGTCGTCGCCCTCCCGGGTCCGGGCGTGCACATCGATTTTGGGCTTGGGTCGCTTGGCAGCCAAAGCGCCGCGTGCAGATCTAGAGGGGTGCTGGCCCCGGGCTGCAGCGCTCTGGTCTCCTCCACCCCCTCGGGCGCCCCTGGGTGTCCCAGGGGTGCGGGCGATCTCAGTGTGCTGAGGACCGGGGACCTCCGCCTCTGCCTCCCCCAAGCCTGCCTCGCGTTCTCCCTCTCCCCAGGTCGGAGCAGCCCCTCGGCCACCATGTCTGCAGCCTGGATCCCGGCTTTCTGCCTCGGTGGGTCCGCGTCCCTCCCCGACCCCGGCCCCTGGCGCCGAGCTGGGTGGAGGCTGGAGCCAACCCGCGCGCTTCCCTCTCTTGGCAGGTGTGTGTCTGCTGCTGCTGCCGGAGCCGGCTGGCAGCGAAGGACCCGGTGAGTTGAGGGTTCCATGGGCGGTCCGGGCGCTGGGAGGGGCGGAGGACCGGCAGGTAGTAGCGGGGTTCAGATCGAGCACCCCGGACTTTGGCCCGAGGGCCGGAGATAGTGAGCGCGAAGGTTGGAACCACTGCCTGGCGCAGCCGGTTTTCTCGGGTCTACCTGTTTCTCCTGCGGGAGAGGACTTCTGGGGTCCAATGGGGACGTTCTTCCCAAGACGTAGGGAGAAGGCCTCTTCTCTCGCCCACCGGAACCGCCCCCCAAGCAAGCCGAGCGCCGGCAGGGGAGGTCGAGGCCCAAGTATTTCTTGAGCTCCACGGAGGGGCCCCCTGGTCCCCGGTGGTCGGAATTCGGACTCAGCGGGGAGTGCAGGAGGCTGCCGTCGTCGTCCAGCCTTGCTCGACCCGCTAGCTGTGTTTCTAGGTGTAATCCCTCTAAATTTACATGCGAGAAAGTCTACAAAGTTTGTTCCACGTGTAAAGGTCCCGGTATGGGTGTGTTTTCTACAATATAAAAGGCAACCTCTTTCTAAAATCAACTTTTGTTTTCCTTGAAAGTAGAAATAAGGATAAGTATCGCGCCCACCCGGCTGCATCCCTCACCCTCGCCCCCAGTCGCATCAGCGTTAGTAAAGGTGGTCAGTCTACCCCGAATTCCGAGGCCACCCCTCCCTCAGCCCAAGATGGGAAGAAGGATTAAGGCTGTCTGAAATAGGCTACTGTTTTGGGTAAGGATGCTAACTTCTCCAGCCGCCTGGAGTGTTCCAGCGCTAAGAAAAGGGCACTGTACCCAGATCCTTCTTTACTTTCCATGGAGTGCTCAGGCCCAGGTACAACTCAACCCAAAGGGTACACAAGAGGGTCCTGTTAGAGGCGAACTACTCAAGTGGGCAGTATGACCAGGAATAGTCTTCTGCCTTGGAAAAAAATTTTTTTTTCATTAACATTGGTTTCAGGAAGGTTTGGCTAACCACAATTTCACATGCTTGGAAAAGAGTGTTTAGTAATGCTAATCCTAATTTAATATCCACAGTAAATTGACAAATTAACATGTTGTATTTCGTTATCTTGTTACTTTGCCAAGGGTTCATCTCTTCCTAGCATCTTTTGCAGTAAAAACTTTCTTTATTAGTTAGGGCAACAGTGTAAAACTTGAAAATACTAAAGTGCTTTCTAAAAATGCATTCACTGCCTGATATATCTCTTTGGACAGATCTGGAGCAGAAATAATCAGGTTCAATTATGATAAAAAGTGCTCTATTCTAAAGGAACTAACTTCCCTTTTTCCTGTCATTCGGAAGTTGTAGAATGTTCCTTGGGCAAATTAATCCCGTGGCTTTAATTTCCTCATCTATAAAATGAACGAAGGTTCTGTGAATCTAAGCATCTTTTTACTGGTTTGCTTGTTAAATTCCCATGTGCTTTTCACGGCTCTGCCTTTGTAGGGTAACTGGGATGAACAGTCTGATGAAGGAAAGGATGGCTTAGATTTTTCTTGAGTCTAGGAAAATGTTCCACAAAGACTCAGTCCAGATTTCCTGCCTTCACCTTGGGCAACTAGCTTCACAGTGTCATCAGAGTTGAGACGTGTATCCAGAATGATTAATATGCAATGACTACTGTTATTTTCTAGTTCTGATACATTTCCAATTATGTATTTCCAAACTGTTTACCAACTGAGAAAATGCTCACGTATTGGACTTTTACAGTGGTTGAGAACTAGATTAAATTAGAAAACCAGCTTGTGGCTTGCTAACATCTGGAATGGTATAGAATATTCTTAAAGTCAGTATTCTTAACTACAAGTGTATAAATCAGGAAAGTAAAACTTAAATCTCATACTCTGCTTTCCCTGTCACTGTTCCCAAAGAAGTCCCAAGGATGCTTAGTACAGCCCCTCCTTTCTCTTCAGTTCCTATTCCCATCACATGCTTTACCAGAGGCTTGGACATCAGGAAAGAGAAAGCAGACGTCCTGTGCCCAGGGGGCTGCTCTCTTGAGGAGTTCTCCGTGTTTGGGAACATAGTGTATGCTTCTGTATCGAGCATATGTGGGGCTGCTGTGCACAGGTAAGCCAGAGCATGTGAGGGTGGGGTGAGGGGATTCAAGTATGGTCATTTCTTTTCCTGTTTTAGCTGTTTAGATCCTCTTTCTCTTCCCACTTCTTATTCTGGTGTCAATTTTGACCATAGAAGATGAATACATTTTTAAGGTTTTCCTGGATATCTTTGAAACATAAATATACAAGGGAAACTTTCTGATAAAAGACACATTGCATTACTTTTTGATGACTAGATTCCTATGATTCTAAAACATTCCTGATTATGTCGAATCTTACTGAGTTGTTACTGTGTGCCAGCCATTGTTTTAACTTCCACCACAGCTCTACAAGGTAGGTACAGTTTTATTCCACTTTACAGATAAAGAAACTGAATTCAGAGAGTTGTTAGGTATCTTGTCCAAGGTCTCTTTGGGGGGCAAATACCATGCTATTCTGAGTAGAATGGCCACTGTGATAATTTTTTTTTTTTTTTTTTGGAGACAGAGTCTCATTACGTCGCCCTCGGTAGAGTGCTGTGGTGTCACAGCTCACAGCAACCTCAAACTCTTGGGCTTACTCTTGCCTCAGTCTCCCAAGTAGCTGGGACTACAGGTGCCCACCATAATGCCCAGCTATTATTTTGTTGCAGTTGTCATTGTTGCTTATCTGGCCCGGGCTGGGTTTAAACCCACCAGCCTATGTGGCCAGTGCTGTAACCACTGTGCTATGGGTGCTGAGCCCACGTTGATAATTTTTTTTTTAAATGTAGTTGAAAGGGGCTCGGCGCCTGTGGCTCAAGTGGCTAAGGCTCCAGCCACATACACCTAAGGTGGTGGGTTCGAATCCAGCCCAGGCCCACCAAACAACAATGACGGCTGCAACCAAAAAATATAGCCAGGCATTGTGGCGGGCGCCTGTGGTCCCAGCAACTTGGGAGGCAGAGGCAGGAGACTCTCCTGAGCCCGGGAGTTGGAGTTTGCTGTGAGCTATGCCACAGCACTCTACCCAGGGTGACAGCTTGAGGCTCTGTATCCAAAAAAAAAAAAAAAAAAGTAGTTGAAAGGCATTTAAAGTGAGTATCTTTGGAAAATTGATGTTCTTTTATTAATTTTGAATCACTGAGTTATAGGGGACAGGATACTGCAAATATGTTCTTGTTAACGCTTAAGTTTGACAGCACAAAGCCATTTCCTCAGGGAGACTTTGTTCCTGTGTAAGCAAGTTTTTAAAAGGCTAGCAGCATCCTTAGAGGACTTCCCTGCTGAACTGTTTTCTTGATTAATCAAAGCAATAGATGCAGCATGGCACTGTAAGTCAGTTGGATGCCCTGCTAAAATGTGGAGAGTGTCTCAGCTGTTATTCTTGTGTTTCAGGGGAGTCATCAGCAGCAACTCAGGGGGACCTGTGCGAGTCTATAGCCTACCAGGTCGAGAAAACTATTCATCAGTAGATGCCAATGGCATCCGGTCTCAGACGCTTTCCAGATGGTCTGCTTCTTTCACAGTGACTAGTAGGTATAATTACGTTGTTCTCTTTTGGATAAATATTGTCCCCTACCCCTCAAAAAAGTGTTTTGCTTTTCTTAGTCCACCCTCTCTAACTCTGATGGAAAAACCCAGGATCAAGACTGGAGAGGTCAACTATGGGTGTGGCCCACTCAAGCCAAATTTGGGTGAATGGGGAAAAAACAAACTTTCTTACTGATATGACGGCAATAGAAATTAGAAATGTCTGCAGTCAGAATAACTAGGCACATAGTAGTAACACTAAACCATTAGTGAATTCATTTGTGGTGATCCTTTTAAAATATAATAGCTAAGCATTTTGATTCTCTAAAATCAGCCTGCAGCGTGATGTTTTTACCTGTAATCACCATTACCCTACTCTCTCTATATTATCCTAGAGAGCCCTAAATTTGATTCACAGAGCTTTGATGGTGAAGAAGGAAGAGGAAAAAGCTAAACTTCTCTTTATTTTAACAGAAGGCAAAAGTGGTAGCCAGGAAGCCACAGGACAAGCAGTGTCCACAGCACGTCCATCAGCAGGTATGAAATATGGAACCCAACTCCCAGTTGCCTGGCACGGCACTAGGAAGTTATAACTGTGTTGTTAATACTAGCTTTCTTTCCCTTAAAAGTTGATATTAATGAGAAACAAAGCACGTGTTTTAAGTTTACTGCTATATTACATGTGGAAACATTGACTTCTATTCTTCAAACTTATCCTTCTAATATTTTCAGTTATGAACTTGACCTGTCATTCTCTTGAAGTCCTACCATTTCTCCCTGATTTGATAAACCGTGCCTAGGAACTAGACAAAGTAAAAGTATCATGAACTTCTCCCTATTCTATTTGCTTTATTAAATTTCCTTAATCACTGTACTGTCACAGTAATAAAAGAAATTATTGTGTTTAAGAAATAACCAGGGATCCCCTTTGTTAGGACTGTGACAATTTTGAAGTCAAAGAAATTAAGAACATTAGGATTTAACTCTTGCCTCAATTCTGACTTTGAGAGGTAATTCCTGGGTTGGAGGCATATCAAATAGATAGGCATACTGTAGTCCTGATTTCTTTGTTGGGTTATTGCTTCCCCAGTCCAGAAAATCATGAGGAATTAATTTTTAAAAAAAATCTTTTTATTGGCTTGGCACCCGTGGCACAGTGATTATGGCGTGGCCACATACACCAAGGGTGACGGGTTTGAAACCGGCCAGGCCAGCTAAAACGATGACAACTGCAACAAAAAAATAGCTGGATGTCCCAGCTACTTGGGAGGCTCATGTAAGAGAATCACTTAAGCTCAAGAGTTTAAGGTTGCTGTGAGCTGTGATGCCATGGCACTCTATCTAGGGTGACATAGTGAGACTCTGTCTCAAAAAAAAAAAAGATCTTTTTATCATAAGCCTCTGTGGGCTTCTAGCTATGAAACTATCTCCATTTTGCTAATGCCAAGTGCTTCCTTTATTTTAGGTAAACGACTAAAGAAGACACCAGAGAAGAAAACTGGCAATAAAGGTAAGAAGCAAGCTACCCATTTGGGAAGATCGCATTTCCCCTCCTTCCTCTGAGACTAACAGGACTTGTTTGGATGTTCACAGACTGTAAAGCAGATATTGCATTTCTGATTGATGGAAGCTTTAATATTGGGCAACGCCGATTTAATTTACAGAAGAATTTTGTTGGGAAAGTGGCTCTAATGTTGGGAATCGGAACAGAAGGACCACATGTGGGTCTTGTTCAAGCCAGGTACCAACCTTGTTAAAATGGGAGGGTTTTTTAAAAATTAAATGTTATGTATTTTTTAAATTGACACATTATAATTGTACATTACATGTACATCTTATAGTTTTTAACCGACGTGTGATAATTATACGTATACACATGTACTGGTAATGAGGCACAGAGGGATGATTTGAGACATAGAATAGTGGTCCTGTCAGGGTAATTGGCATATCTGTCACCTCAAACATGTATCATTATTTTGTGTGTTGGAAACATTCGAAATGAAATGGGAAATCTGAATGAAGTCTTGAAATGATGACAAGTTATCAATCCTTTTAGTAAGTACATGAGTTTCAGGTCAGTATAAACATGTTGAATTGTGGACAGGGTGGGTGCCCAAACTGTAAGTTCAGGATTTAAATCTGCCTTGGCAGACTGAGTAGGTGTGAGTGTCTCTTTTTTGGAGTAAAGGGATTGTCTGCTATCTCTGTGAGGACCAGAAGCTAGACCGAAGGGCCCCATTGCTCACTCCTCTGAGCGTCTGTTCTGCTCAGCGCCCAGTTTCTGTTTTCTGAAGGAAGAAGCGGTGGACTATCTGTTCCTCCTCCCTCTTGAGTCATTGTTCTTTTTAGCTTTCTGTAATTCACTTGATTGGAGAATCTGGAGCTTTACCTTTTTATTTTATTCATTTAGAAATAACATTTATTAGTGGCTCTTAGAATTATAATATGCCCATTATAGAAAGTTTGAAAATATATAAAGCACCACAAAGCAAATTTCCCAAATCATGTGTTCTAGAGATAATCACAGTTTTATATCCTTTTAGCATTTTAAGAAAATATTTGGCTATATGTATTTCTTTTTTAAAAAGTTCAGACTATAAAAATGTCTTGCATCCTATTTTTTCATCATTTAGTATTTGGAGAATTTTCTTATATTACAAATATTCATCAAAAATGATGTTCCATAAACAAATCTGAGAATTTGTTTTGTTCCAGAAACAAAAATGATGTTTCTTTTGCATGGTTCTTTAACCATCATTTTCTTGTTTTTTCACTATTGCACATTATACTGTGATGGACATCCCTGTGTCATATTTGGTCCCATTTTTGATAATTTCATTAGGTTAGATTCCTGTAAGTGAAGTTCTGGTATTGTTAAGGCTTCTGACAGAAATAGTGAAATTCTTTTCTACAAATTGGAACCAGTTTAAACTACTCTCAGCAATATACACATAAGGATGTCACCAGAACTGTTATAAATATTTGTTTATATTTCACTTGCTCTTATGTTATTTTTTATAGTTGGCTTTGCTCTTAAAAATTTTTTTTCATGCAGGATGAAAATTTTGTTGATTTTTATATAATTTAACCATTTGCCCCTCATTTAAAAAAGAGTTCCTTGAATTATTTCCCTCTTCCAGAAGCTTTGGTACTTTTTACTTCTGTATTCCTCTCTGTCTAATAAAAATCCTATCTTACCACTGGAAAGTTAAAAAAAAAAAAGAGTTCCTTATTCCACTGATTTGCAGATCTCTTTTATAAAGAAGTTTGGGCAAGTCTGTTTCTTTGATCCGTATGTTAATTCTTACATCTTCTTTACATTGTTTGATTATTATAGCTTTACTTTACATTTTAACATCTAATGAGGCAAATTCCCATAGTACTCTCCATCATATATTTTTCTTGGCTAATATGACTCAACTGTTTTTCAAGATGAAGGCTATATTACTTTGTAGATGCATATGAAGACTAGCTGCTCATAATTTCCTGGTTTATAGTTTTTCTACTCTAGAAAGGACATTAAGGTAGATTAACTTAAGCACCTGTGGCTCAAGGAGTAGGGCACCGGCCCCATATACTGGGGGTGGTGGGTTCAAACCCAGACCCAGCCAAAAACTGCAAAAAAAAAAAAAAGTAATAAAATTAAATTTAAAAATATTTTATATTTAAAAAGGATAATATTATTAAGAATGCAAAGATAGGACTTATTTCATAAGTCATAATTTGGAAAAATGACCGTAAAAGTGAAAAGCTTATTAACCCATGAAATCTGACTTTTGTGACCCATCATTCTATCAGGTATGAGAACCAGGTATGCAGAAATAAAATTAGTACTATACTTGTCCCTCAAAAAATCTTGAATTGGCTCGGCGCCTGTGGCTCAATCGGCTAAGGCGCCAGCCACATACACCTAAGGTGGCGCGTTCGAATCCTCAGCCCAGCCCGCCAAACAACAATGATGACTGCAACCAAAAAATGGTGGGGCGTTGTGGCGGGCGCCTGTGGTCCCAGCTGCTTGGGAGGCGGAGGCAGGAGACTCGCTTGAGCCCAGGAGTTGGAGGTTGCTATGAGCTGTGATGCCATGGCACTCTACCCAGGGGGAT